>BRZM01001956.1:74695-161242 GCA_033238685.1 Lates japonicus
ATCAGGTATGCTTCGTTTCAATTACATTGCGAAACAACAAACATCTGCTCTCTGCGCGTCAAACAAAAACCTACAGTAATTGAATGCAAGTCCTCAGAATATAATGTGCTGTATTTAATCAAAAGCAAAGCTGCTTTTTTGTTCTCTCCTCTGTTGAGAGTTTGTTTCATGCACTCAAATGTAAAGCACCGAGCCTCCAAAAATAGCAAGGAGGGACCCACGGTGACTCTTCTCGATGCGTCTTAAAATAATGTTTTTGAAGTTGTAATTAACACTAATTAAGCTTCCTTATGTGACACTTTGATACTAACACTGAATGGATGAACCAAGATAAATTGCATCTTAATTATTCTGTAACATTCATGCTGTAAACCACCCGCAAACTAAGCCGCCGCTCAGGAATCAGTGCAGACATATTGTACTGCTTCACACAGCATTTAAGCAATTCAGTGAACCATTCTTCTGAATTTATCCTACCTATTCTCTTGGAACATTGGGAAAATGTATTTTCTGTATTTATGCTGAAAAATGTTTAAAGATGCGTGTATCGGAAGATGAAGAAACTACGTTCGCGGGCGGGCGGATATGTGTGGAAAATGTCTCAACAAAGGGCAAATATGGGCCGTTTTCCATCTAAGGATGCACAGGCATCGCCAGACTCCGGCGAAACTGAATTTACCAGTTTGCAACATCTCTGTTGTACCAAGCTGGATAAAATTGGACCTATGACCACTCCACTTTCCGCAGAAATTATGTTCCAGACGCCACAATCAAATCGTTAAATGCAGTGGTGGTAACGGTGGCCTGGTTCCAGTCAGTGCATCCTCTGATCCAGCGTCTCTGGGCGGCAGTTGCAGCTTCCTTCCACTTCTGTAGCCATATTCCCATCCATAGCGGGTTTAGTGAACAGCACCATGGTTGAGCGGCAGCGGAAGGCAAAGATGTACCTGCTCACCTACGCCCGTCTGCGTACCGGGCCCTGGTTCGGAACAGATCGCCGAGACGGCTGGCAGGTTTACTGTCGGATGAACAGCTCACAGCCCTCACCTCCAGGCTCACCCCCGCTGATATCCACGGGCGTCACTGCTGGAGGCTTTGCCGACAAGCCTGGTAATCATCGTCCTTGACCCGGTTCAAAGGCATTCACAACCAGCTGAGGCTCTCAACTCATGATCACAGAGTGGCTCCATTATCAGAAGATTGTGGAGAAATCAGCAAGACCTGTTGTTTCCTGGAGCTTTAAAAGTGTGGGATAGAACAGATGAAACCCCGACCATGCCTTTTTAGTCCAATGAGTACTATTATTACCCAATTAATTCAACAACTTCTTAAGGTCCATTAGGTGTATACAATCTGTTTCAGTAGTGTTTTTTTTTACCTAACAAGCCATGACTAGTAATATAAAATTTGTTACTGTGAATTGAACTGCCAATTCCAGCGCTTTGTACATTTATGGCCAGATAAACATTTTTTTTTGTTTGGAAATAAGTACAACAAATTTACTTATTGTCTCTGTCCTCTCCCAGGTGCTGTACTTGCCCCTTTGGCGGGCAGAGTTTCTGCGCCGACCTTGTCGCTGGGCTACGGGAGCCTTCTCAACACTGGTGGCCATAGGCGTGCGCCCGGCCGGGCGCGGGCGCCAACCTCAACACAGGCGTGCGCTGGTGGGCAATGACTTCACTACATTCACTTCCTCTCAGCGCGGGAAGTAACACCTGTACCCTGTCGACCAGATTTCATAATTTGTCTTTAAATTGCGGCTTATAATTGTTGTCTTTTGAGATAGTGCAGCACTGGACATGACAGCTCCTCTGTCAACACTAATTAAAGAGACAAATGTGGTTGAAAGGTATAGCGATATCCTGAGATTTCGTTGATAGTGATGCTGTCCCTCATTTGCCCTTCTTTCCTCCTCAGGTGAAATGAAAGAAGCAACAGGAGAAGCTGCACCAGAGGTGGTTGGACTGCTATTAACTGACCCGATATAAGCGGAGTCCTGGTGGCTCTCCAGCTCCCGCCGCGCAACCACCCGCTTGTCACAGATGGTGGAAAGTGGCTGGGCTGACTACCGGCGGGTCGACCCTCGCCTCATTGTCGGTGAGAGGCAGCAGACGGTGACAAAACTGGCGCGAGGCGGTCTGGGGCGAACCCTCCCTCTCCTCTGCCACAGTTTTTTCTTTTTTTTGTCGTTGTTTTCCCCGCTGACCAAACTGTAAGCCTTCAGGAGGATGAGGAACCTGACCCCCACCTTTCACCTGGCAGACAACACTCCTCTTCTAGCACCACGCGGTACGCGGACATAAAACACATTCAACATAACAGACAACTAAGGGCTTTGACCACTGCTGCAAAACACAGATTTTGGGGAGGCGGGGTTTGCAGAATCTGGAATGCCTTTGATTTATGAGTTTCAAAATGTAAAAGGAGAAAAAGTTGCCATCCGATGTAAGCGTGGTAAAAAAAAAAAAAGAGTATAAGAAATATACCAGCATTGATCCCGACAACGCTATATCAGTTCAGTATAGAACACAATGGCTTCTTCAATTGGTTTATGATGTTGCCAGTTGTAAAGAGTTGTGACTTGTTTAGCATTTTGTTTTGAATAGGCAGGGCGAAATAATAATATCTTTAGGGAAGCAAGTTGTGTAATAATAAATGACTTTAATCATAACATAGCACTACACATTTAAAACATTTCTATATAAATACAGTATCATTGCTTGAATATGAAACTGGAAAAGGTTTGCCTACAAGTCAGATCTACACTCTCACTAAGGTTGCTTTGTTGTTATATTGGAACTTTTACCTTTTTTTAGTGATAGACACAAAGAAGTTGTATAATAACCGTACCCTTTTGTATGCGTCTCGTCTTGATACCTATATATCGCGGTTCCTCTTTGAACTTACTCTACATATTTATTGTTTGAAGCTCTGGCAAAAACTAATAAGAGCTTTCTATTTTTTCTACTTTGTGGTTTTGTTAATTATTCTCTGGTGCAGTGAGGGCTGTTGCCACAAAACACTGTTGCTGTGAGGAAAGAACCAACCATGACCATCAGTTGAAAAGAAGTTACTTATGTTATTCACTTTGTGATTTGTTTCCTCATTTGGATGCCTAAAATCTGGTGCTTTTGTTTTTGGGGAGGTTTTTGGAGGGGCAGTACGTGCAAGGGCGTGGTGTGGTGTCGGCCCGTGAAGCCAAAGTCACGCTTGTCTCCTTTGTGCCCTCTTCTCTGTCCGCCGCCATGCCACCAGCATTTGTTGTCACGGTCTCCTCACGGTGCAAATCAGTTACTCCTCTGCTCACGCCTGTTTGTTACTAATTGCAGTATCTTAATTTTTGATTAGAGTTTATTGTGAGAACTGCCTCTCAATAAAGCATGGCTCCATGCAAAATTCGAGTTTGGGTACCTTTTTTTTGCTGTGAATGTTGCATTTGTTCTTTCTTGCCGTGCGTGCTGTAACCTCTTTAGATGTTTCATTCAAATCCACCGTTTTGGCTCACCTGTATGTTGCTTTGTATTGCTTTGTGGTTGCAATTGTATTCTCTGACGTTTTTTGTGGATTTAGGTGACTTCACTATACAGAGTGTAACAAAGAACAAATGCAAACAAGAAAAAATAAAATAAAGGAAAAACCTTTTGAATGTCCAACTAAACGTTTCGTCTGATATTCCAATCCCAGACTGTTTTTACATTTTCAACATTCACATTTCATTTCAAATATCAGCTAAAAACCAGGGCTTTGGTGTAGTCACAGCATAACTCAAGGAATCCCTACATACAAGCATTATGGGAGTTGCATTTTAAACTTAGAGCATGATTATTCAGTAGAAAGTAAAACAAAATAATAGGACAAAATTAATATTAACTTTTTTATGGACAAAAAAGCTAATTTAAATAACTGTAAAAAGTGTCCAGGATGACCAAAATCCCACAAAGCTCTACAGAGCTAATCATTAATCAGAACAGCAAGTGTTTATTTATTGTTTGAATAATTGTATACTATATGTTCACCTTGTACAAGAAACAAATACAAATACCACACTAAAACCAAAATAAACAATCTGTTAGCAGCTGTCTCTGTTATTATCTTGAGCTAAGGATGAATGTATGCTGTTGTTCATAGAGGGCATGGCGCCTCCGAGCCACAGCTGGCTTTCATTTAGAGCAGAAAAACAAAAAGAGGAAGAAACTATATGAAGAGAGGGTGGGTTGGTCACATAAGACTATGATTATAAGAATATTTAACAAGGCAATACAAATCTAACAGGACTGAAAAACCTTGAACATCAAAAACATACATTTGATATATAAAAAAAAAAAAACACAACGGAGAAGGAGGTGGAGACATGAAAGCCGTGAATCCAGACGTGTGGTGTTTTTCTTTTTCTTTTCTGTTAGATTTGGACAGAGTTGATGGTAAAATATTTTTTTTCCTGAGTCAGAAAGAAAGGTGTACTGTTCCTAATTTCACTAGTTAGTGCCAGTACTGCAGGTCCTTTTGATGTAAAACAACAGACAATATTTGTATTAATTGCTTATGACAATAACCAAATATTTTAGGTACTAATTCAGCAGTTGGTGTTACAACAGCACTATTTAATTGAGGTGACACACTTAACGTATAATATCTAACCACGAATGGCAGTCGTTTATTTTTTTTTTCCTATTTCTTCCTTTTTGGTTTAAAAGGATCATTTTTACCTCACAAGTCGAAATATCCTCCTGGAAATTGGAGACCACATGTACTGCCCCGCATCTTGTCTCTCTACATTCAGGCCACCAGCTACGAATATGATTAGAAAAGAGCAAAAGATGGGAGTCCAGATTTTCTGATGGAGACGGCAGATGCTGCTGTTGTTTACTATCTGACTTTTTCTTGTCTGCTAAAAACATACGATAACTGTAAATCCATTCATTTTCACATTACTGAAGAACAGAAAACAGATATTCACTTGCAACAGAAAAACAGAATATAGGATAAACAGAAAAAGTAAAACAAAACAAACAAACAAAAAAACACAAGATGTTTGCGCTTGAAATGAGTGAAAATATGGAGGAAGGAGGAGAAAAGGAGGTCGTTGGAAGTCATCATATTTGAAGCTTTCCTTTAAACTAGGAAGGTGAAAGAGATTTCCATCCTGCACGTGGTAGTGTCAACGTGTCCCAGAAGTCCGAGGAATCTCCTAAATATTCAAAAATAAAGATAAAGTAAAAGTATCACTTAAAATCAATGAAGAACAAGAATAGGTATGGAGGGAGGAGGTTTCAGGTCGCCGGCGCATGAGTTTGACGGTTGTCCTATCTGCCAGTGTAGCTCATGTACTCAATGCCTACCGGTCTGTCCTCACTAGCTTAGTGGTTTCACACACATGAAAGAAAAAAAGAGTGTGAACGCTGCCCGCAGTAAGGTCTGCCAGGCTGTAGTCTAGATGGCTGGAAGTCAGCTGCGATAGTTGGATGGTTGAGTTGGTAGGTTGTTGGGTTGTTTTTTTTCCTTTTTTTTAGTATACATCGTTTTAGCCCCTGCTCGCTTACAGCAGCAGCAGCAGCAGCAGTCCCACACGGCCCAACATGTGCCTCTCATGGGGTCGCCATGTTTGGGAGGGTTGCCTGGGGAGGTGGCCTGTGACGGGTGGGCACCGCAAGTGTGTGTATGGGAACACCTCAAAGGCCCAAGCCTCCATAATCCAGGAATCTACTGGGGCGACGCCCAATTACGACCGAGGGAATCTGAGATGGACAGAGGTGATCAACAGATGTGAAAAGAAAACGGAAAACTGTTCAACCAGCAAATTTATTTTGCAAAATGGCAGAGACAACCAGGAAAAGTCTGCTGCCGTGCAGTGATGATCATCTCTGTAAAGCTTGTTTCTCCTGATCATTACTGATCAGAAGAGAGATTTCAAAGTGACAACCATCACCTAAATACAGAATCAACACATTACTTATAAGGATGCACTTTTTGGGGATACGATTTACTAAGACAGCCTGTCTCTGGCAGAGACAAAATATATAGAAATGGTTCGAGGTTGAAACATGGCAAGGAGCACTGCAACATGGAGGCAATAAATGAGAATGTTAGGATCCTAATCTGGTGTAGGGCAGGATTTTAGGGTCATTCACTCCAGATTACAAAACCCCTGCACATGGTTTTAAGACCCAACCTAATACAACGGAGATTGATCGGAATTTTGTATTCAGGGTAAAATATATCAACACAACCAATCTAGCAACATCTTCTAGAAATAATGTCCCCAGTAAGCAAAATGATAATGTTTTATAATTTAAGAGAACTGATCCTTCATTACAGGGAGCCTAAAAGGTGTGGAGGGGAAACTCTATTGTAAATAAAACAACAGATAATATCCAGGTTTGTTGATAGAGGTTTTGCTAATAACACAAAATGAAGCCCTCATCCCATCTCTTACCTGTCACCTACAGTAAAAAAAGATAAAATTGCACTTATTTACATTATTGGTATTGACACAGTTTGTTGAAAGAATAATGACCTAACTTAATCAGTTCTTCATTTCCACGTGTCATAACTAAGTTTATGGTATGAACGCCTTTAAAAAGCATCTAACAAGAGTGATGGTGCGCCTGTGCTCAGCTCTCTTGCTCTGCTGGCTCTGGTGGTGTGTGGTGTTGGGGGTGGGGCACATTTAGATGCTGCAGGTGGGACAGTTACAGGACAGTGAGTGTGAAGCAGAAAAAGGCCACAGATCTTCAATGACTTGGTTTTACTGGGATGATGTTTTTCATTTGGCTCATTCCTGTGGGGCCAGCAGTGGTAGTATTCATTTACCCTGGTTGAATTAGGTGGCAATTTGTCCTGCATTCCCCCTGCTGCTATGGCCTGTACCATGGCTTGGTTCACTGGCCAGTGGAGAGAGAAGCAGTTCAGTCTGGTTGAGACAATATAGAGACTGAGAAACCAAGGATGAAATCTTATTTGGGCTAAGCTCTATGTATGAACACGCCACAAAAATCCAGGGACCCAGCTCTAATATTCAGGAAAAGAAAGTCAGAATTGTGACAAACATACACACGAACATTCAGGGCTACCCTCCCACGCAGGTTAAGCCCTCATTTACTACAGGTGCTGAGATGACTCAGGTGGTCTCAAAGCGACAAAGTAGTTGCCTGCTTGGGTTCACATAAATCCACCTCCTACCTGTAGGCTGCACCATTGATCTCAGGGTGATCCTGAGGCTGCTGCTGCTCCATCATTCCCCAGGGCCGCGGTGACAAAGAACTTTGTTGACGAGTTTGAGGCTGTCAGGGATACGGCCTGCGCTATGGGCAAGATTAAAACATTGGTGAGTTAAACCAAAATCAATGAGGTGGAAAGCGGCTTGAAAAAAAAAAAAAAAAAAAGACATCTCAGCACCGTGATAGCTCATGCATTTCCCCGTGGCGGGCGGCCTCATTCCAGTGACGCCTGCTCGCTGTACCAGGCGGTGGGTGTGCAGATCGTTAGCGCCTTGAGGACCTTGGGAAAACTGCAACAGAAAAATGAAAGGTGCCATATATTTGAGTCAGACTAACATTCAAACAGTATGAAACCAGGATCTAAGACGGGTTAAAAGCTCCTTTCGATAAGCTGAAGGTGCTGCTCATAAACACTTGAAAGTTGCTCGACCTCGGTGGACGCCCGGGGCGGCCCCTATCCTGCCTTCTTCAGGCCCGGAGCCAAAGCCTTCTCATCCACCAGACCTCTGGGCATGAGTTGACCAGGAAAGCACCTGACGCATCTACACACACACACACACACAATAATAATATTGACAGCAGGAACAGTTGACATTTTTATTCTCTCAATAACAATTTCCAGCATTAAACATATCAACATGTTGTGTGATTTGCACACCTAGAGGTGCTGTCATTGGCTCACTGCTGCTGGGAAGATTTTTAAAAGTCAACACAGAGAAAACAAATGCTTTTAAATACAGAATGACAAGATAACAAAAAGGCTTTTAGAAGAAAGGGGACATTTAAAATGACATTAATCCCTTGATCTTCAAACAAGCACTTGTTCAGGGTCTATATAACTAGCATGTAGATGATGTAAAGAACACAATTTAACACAGCCTGCAATACAAGTTTATGTCCTCCAGGTGGTAGTGATTGTGAGAAGAGAGCAGAGGATGAGCAACGACATTTGCAGCAACTCAAGAGGGACAAAAAAATCTCTCTTCACACAGTCACATTATGGGAACTCACCTGTCATTTAGAGACACAAAAACTAAAGTAGATCATTACATTCTGAGTCAGGCATGCTGGGTTAGTGTAACTGCTGATTCGCCAAAGCTGGCATAATTGTAGGTTTAGACTGGTGCCTGCTCAACTGTGGACTTGCAGCCGGGTCAGCAGATTCCTTGATTTGTCACCGACTGCTTTACTGGTAACCACCAGCATAGGTGTGGTGCTGCTCAACACATCATGGACTTTCAGCAAGGGTATGTCGGATTATACTGTAGGTGAAGGTGTACATTTACACCAAGGAGAAGCTAATGTTTAGAGGTTTGTAACATAAGAATTTCAGACCACTCAAGAGCTATGGAAGAATAGAAACTGTGGAAAAAGAACAGACTGATTACAGTGAATCCCTCCTGCCCACCACATTATAGACAACAGTGCAAAAAAAGACACCAGCACCTCCATCCACCCCCATGTGTACATCCTCTTATTCTGATCCATAGAGATTCTCTCAAGCACCTTTTTGTTTTTGTTGTGCTTATTCAAAGTATTCCACACTCACAAAATGTTGTTTAAACAGCCTGTAATTGGAAGCAAAAGTTAACAAAGGAGCGCTGGGTACATGAGAATGCCAGCGGCAGCCAAGTCAGGGGCTGCTTGTGTCCGCCAGGTTAAAAGTTTGCTCTACCAACCTCTGAGAATCATTAGCTTGAAGTGAATAGAATGCTTAGCTCAAGCTTGAGGGTAATGAAAAGAGTCTCACAAACGCTTTACTTGGGTTGATAAGTTGCAGGCTCTGTCAGCTTCCAGACCATGTTGTGTATTCAGCGTGAGACAGTCAAATCAGTTTCCCCTTGTCTTCCATCACCAGCTCATATTAGAAAAAGATACACAATCAATTTCTGAAGCTTTCTCAGCACCTCTTCAGCCCCCCCACCTGTTTGATGGTGAAAGCCATGATGAGGTGGTGGCTGTGTTCCTGCTCAGGTTGCAAGCAGGAGACGCATCGCCTGGTGGAGCAGGTCCTGGAGCTGCAGACTCATGAACGCCCAGCGAGCGCCCAAGCCGCCCTGGGAGGTAGGGGTCATAGAAGATCACGCTAGTTGACCTGGCCTGTGATTGCCACAGCCTGGCCTGAGCGACCTGAGGGGGAGGGATGGAAAGACAGCAAGAGACGATTCAAATTGGTAGCTTAGTTGTTATACACATAACTTTGACAATGTATTCATCCCTTTACTCATACTTACAAGTATGGTAAAAGTACATACTTAGACACTTGAGTAGACACCTACCTAGACATATTTATATACTTATACTAAGTTTTGCTGCTACAGGAGAGTGTCAAACCAAATTTTGATGTAGGTACTACAATGACACTAAAGCTTCTTATGTCCTCATGTCCTTTGTATGAGCACCAGCGCTGAAAGGATGAACTGTTTAATCTCTTTATCTAGTTGTTTGACTGAAAATCAGCAACAACAAATCTGATTATTGGTCGGTCATGAGCAAAACGCGTTCCTCTCACTCAGTTCAAGACATTGTTAGTATGCTGATGTTAGCATTTAGCTCAAAGTGCTGCTGGTAACAAGGCTGTAGACCTTAGTCTTCACTTTTTGATGTTAATAGATGAACTGTGACACTACAGACAAATTAGTCATTAATGAAAATAAGAATTTTATGTCCCTAGTGCCATCAAGAAAAGTTAGGTAGACAGATGACTTGGAAACAATAAAACACAACAACACAACAAATTAGCAGAGGACTTCTAATTATCTAACTAGAACAAACAGAGCTGCCTTGCAAAAATGAGGCTACATGGGGCAACATTTCATTTCATAATGTGAAATGGGCAGGTAAAAAAATGACAGATTTTAATACTGAAAATAAACTGTGATTTTTTCAAGTGTTTGATTAAGATCTTGCTGGCCATAGTAGTAGTCAAGACTCAACATGCAGTTGCCAACAAAAACAAAAGTAATCCACTTTGAGGATGACTGCCCACTCTCTCTGAGTATAAACAAATACAGGTCAGGGTTTGGACATTGATTCTGAACCTCTGCCTCAAGTACTAAAACATCGCACATATGATCTCACACACACCTGAGCACAACTTGCTTGAGTTTCAGTAACTTGATGTGAAATCACCTCTTGCAGTAAACCCAAAGAAGGAGGCTCACTGCCGATGGAGGGCTGGCTGCCTCCTCGGATCCTCTTGGCTTTCTTTGCCCCCGACGCGACTCTCCGATCTGCTCCACGCCTGACCCGCGTGGCCCTCCCGGAGGAGCCTCTGGTACAGCTATAGGTGTTTCGTCGACAGGTTGAGGATATGACAGTGTTGAGTCCGTTTTACAGCCGCTGAGGGAATATTACACATCAAGTAATGCCTGGAGAAGGTAAAACAATGATAATGATAGATACTTTAAAATGAACTGCCTCAAGAGATTTAATAGTTATAATAGTTGGTTCTAATAACTGTAGCTGTTTTGAGGAGATCTATCTGTAGTTTTCATTCTCACAAAATACAGCAGGAAATTTATTTTCCTTATGACCTTGTACAAAATAAAATGTGCTGTGGTATGAAACTGAACTGTGAAGGATAAGAGGATACTATAACAGATAATTGCCCTTACATGAAAAGAACATTTCTCAAAAAAAATCCATGTCAGCGTTGCTGAAATGTATTAGCACAAATGACAATAATTAGACATCACATGACTAACCCTGCTCCCATATCAAACATATGCCAAAGTGGCCAAATGAGTCTGAGGAGAGCTTCATATCGTTGGAGTGATCTGTTTTGCATATGCAATCAGTCCCACACATTCTGCTTCCACATTATGTAACAATTTTCTTACATATGCTTATGTTATCAATATAGCAAGTAGAGTTTGGTTTGGCCTCTATCCAAAGGTGCACTATCCTTATCCATAATGTATAATTTTCAGTTTTTGTTGATTTATTCCTTATTTCTTCTCATGTAGTAGCAGGGATGAATGGGAGCCATATGGGCAGACACGAATTCTCCTTGTTCATTATTCTCAGCACACGATGACTGTCTCTCTTCTGAACGACCCTCACTTTGTATGTTCATTCCTCTTTGTCTCCACTGTCCCCTCAGCCCTCACCGAGCTCGGGCCGGCAGCTTTGATGTCAATGTTGTCGCAGGCCGCCGCTTACGCGGGATGATGATGCGCAGCGCCCTTGAACTTCTCCAGGTCCCTCTGGTCAGGGTGTGATGGTGTGGCACATCATGGCCCCACTGCCTGCTCAGCACCTGAGAGACATTAGAGATCATCACTGCGTTCTCGCGCCAGTATTTCCTCAACAATCACTTGCTGTGCTGGAGATGGAGGAAACGAACATTTTCATCCGCGCTTTATTATGATCACAATGTCATTATTGTCTTTAATCATTATCATCCCCACATTGGCATTCAGATGGTTTTTCCATAACAGTATGTATGAGCAACTTGTTGCAACCAGCATGAATAAGAGTGCTTTCACCACCTCCCATTTTCCTGGACCTAAGTTTATGTCTGCTATTCTTCATCTAAATGCAAATGGATTGTTTATGTGTGCTCTAAAATATGAGTGGTTGTCTGTGTGTTTATTATGAGTGCTTGCCAAAGCCGGTTTTTGTCACAATCCATTCATTCAGACTGTATGCAAACAAGCTTAGTGGAGTGGATGCAGGCAGCACCATAAAGTAAACTGACAGCTGCTGAGGAACCCAGAAAGCATAAGCAAGTAGCTGCTGCAAGCCACGGCTGTTAAATAACAGGTTTAAATTCACAACCCGCTAACTGAATTAACCTAACCGAGCCAGATTAGCATAGCCATGAATTTTCATGCAACATTTTTATTGGAGCTAGCTGTTGCGGGAGCTGGATGCTAAATTCAAGGTTAAAGCTCTCCTCATGCATTAATCTTATTACTTGAGCATAGCAGGCCAGTAGCAGGCTTGGCTGGAAGATGATGCTGGAAAATGACACAGAATCACAGCAGACTGTAAAGCAACACAAATATAAGCTGAGAGCAAGTTTACATGAAGTGGGGGAAAAAAATGAGCAAATGGGTTTTGTATAGTGCTAATTAGTTAAAATACTCTTGTGCAGTTTGAGCTGGCATGCCACAGTGCATGTGCAACTTTGCATTGTTTTGTTCAAGGCTATTACCTACAGCAAAGAAATCATGAATAATGCAAAGAAAAGCACATAAAGCCCTTAACAATGGCAACACTCTACACTAATTGTACACTAGTGCAATGGCACATTCACAAAGCTTTTAAGAAAGTAGTATGGAGAGTATGGAGATTCATTTGTGGTTTAAGACAGAATTGTGTAGCATGAATTTATAACTATAAAAAAGTGAGATTTATAGGTATAAGGAGGCATATTTTTGAGTTTTAGAGTGAGCCAGCCTGCCCGTTTCCCCCTGCTTTCAGCCTTTACGCTATGCTAAGCTAATCGCCTCCTGGCTATAGCTTCGCAACTAGCATGCAGACATGAAAGTGGTGGAATGTGAAACAAAGACCAGGTAATTCAACAAATTATTTGATCATTTTCTATTAAAACATAACTTTTGTTAGATGATTATAGGCTACTGGGCTTCAAAGGAAATTTTCTGAGGTTGGGAGTTATTCATGAGTTCCTAAATGTCAAAGTGAGATGAACATTAGGCTTTAATATACTAGTCTAAATCAGGAGTTATGAGCGAGGACAACAATGCAGAGATCTAAGCTACGGTGAGTCCAGAACCATCATTTTAAACATTAGCATTTTTAGTACTCATTAATTTAAGATTTTTCAAAACACAGAGCATCCCACTATGGTTAAGGCACTTATTACATAATCACAATGCCCACAATCAGTATACTGTTCACTATCAAATGAAAGCCTAAAACACTAGTACCATTCCTGAATGACAGGCCACTGACATGCTCCATCTCTCTTCTAATGTTCTTTTGTCCTGACTCATGTACTGTTTTGCTGGGTACATGTAATTTTCTCACTTACATTCTCATCATCTGTGGTTGAATGTTAGCCATTTTTACTCTGCACTAAAACAGCAGCACTTCATCAGTTCAGCTGTGGTTACAGATACGTTGATGTCAAACACACTTGAATAACACACCACTTTATCATTTGGTAATTCAAAAGACCTCTCTCTCTCTTTTCAAGGAAAACTACTGTATCACAGCTGTTAATAGACCGTGAGTGCTTTCCAATACATTTCTTTTAACATGTAGTCAACACGGGCTGCAAAATTTTCACAGGTCACCACTGATTAATTAAGTGACAGATTCTTTAAGCCATGCAACTGCTCACTTACAGGCAGTGAATGCAAAGAGATGGTGTTTGGCTCGCTTGGTGTGTCAGTTTGTTTATATACTTGTGTGTGAACAGTACTTCACTACTGAAACTTGCAGTAAGGTTATTAGCCAATGCAAGTGTGCAAGTGTGTGTGTGTGTAAAGTGCCCCATCTGTACCCTCTGCTGTGCAGTTATAGTTGTGGGAACGCTGCCAACAACTATACTCCCAGATGGGTTTTCTGTGTGTGTAATGTATTCACTACGAGAATATCTCACTGGACAGAGATTGCTTGTGTGTGTGTGTGTGTGTGTGTGTCTGCATGTGCATGTGAATGTCTGTGAACTCGGAGACCATGGAAAATACTGGAGTAATATGAAGAAAAAGACCAAAAATCAAGGTTTTTTTTTTTTTTTTCATTTCTTCCATTTAACCTCTAAATTCATAGTGTTAGGCTGGCATGGAAGTAAAACTGACAAGTTTTAAACTGTAAATGAAAAACATTTAAGGTTTTGAGAATTTAGCACATTGCTATAACATCAACTGAAACTCTTCCTGTTCTCATTTTAAAGAGAAACCCTCCAGCTTGGATTGTAAAATTGCTCCAGTGTATAGACAGTAAAAATAAGACAAATGTTTCACCCACTCTGGCTCAGAACAATTATACTGCATTTCTATTACCAGCCTCCTCCTCCTTCTTATTTAACAAAGCAGCACTTCAGCACCCAGTGGGATTAGAGTCAGTGATGAAACCATTATAGCTGAACTGGGAGAGTGGAACAAGCCAGTGGGCTGAAATATTATTAAAACATTACAGAGGAGGGGACACAGAAGGAGGAATGGGATGATTCTTCTGCACTCAGCTGACGGCAAATTAATCAAGACTCACAGTTCAAACTATGTGAGTATCACACTGTGTGCCTGCTTCTGCTTATGAGTCCCTGCAAATACTGCCACTACTATTAGTGTTAAAACAGATGGTGCTGCAGCAGAATATACTTTGTGGTCAAACCTATTGTGACATATTTTTCAAACATGTACTGTATGTTACAAACTACGCCCTCACTTCCTTTTTGTGCATCTTCGCTGTCTGTCACATTCAAAGCCGGCATAAGCCACATATAAACTATGTGGAGGAAGCGTCAACACTGAGAACAAACAGTAACAAGTGTTACATATTCAGATTATTGGTGTTTTTATTTCTAATTCTGTGATTGCATTTCTACGTTTAATTCAATTTGATTACATTTAAGTATCTGTTATTTTTTATTTTATCCTACTGAATCCTACTGTGCTTTCTTGATGTCTGTTAAATAACACTGTGTGACTTGTTTTTGAAATGTGCAATGCAAATAATAATTACTACATGACCAAAGTTCCATATGTAGGCTAAAAGCTCTGAAAACAAACTTGTAAATAAACCTTGGGATTAGAATATTTTATCATAGATATGTGAGGTCAAGAATAAATCCAAGCTCAATGATAATAATTATTATTGTCAAAACAACATTAGATAATTCAGATATATTGTCCAGTCTGTGAAGTTACTTGTTGCAGATCCATCAACTGACACATTGTTTTAACTGCTCAGGTTTTCCCCTTTTTATTATCCAGTCTAGACTTAATGTCTATGAACTCCAGATTGCTTAAAGCAAAAAAAGAGTAAATATAAAACTGACAACAAATCAACAAGCAGTAATTAAAATTAATAAAGTACATGAACAAAGAGCTGCTAAAATGAGTGTATAAAGCAGGCTTCTTGTGAACCATCAAGATTTTGGACAAGACTTTGAGAGCCAGCCCAGGACAGCAACCATCTTATGTGGGGTTGAAAGGTCAGTGCTACAGGTCTGGGCTAATACAGTTAACATAAAGATAAAAAAACAAAACAAAACAGCAATAATAAAATCCTGTTATTTCCTGCAGATAAGAACGATGCAGATGATTTTTGTACCTTTTCATGAATCTCCTGCGTGGACTGGGCGTCACAGAAAGCCACGGTGGCCAGGTCTTTGAGGATGGGCATCTCTACGGTGCAGTCGCGCCCATCCAGCAGCGCCACCAGGGGGCGCGGGTGCATAGGCCCGTTCATAATCTGGGGCCGAATACCTGCAGAGAGATAGAGAGAGGAATCAGGGAAGTTAATTATTTATGTCTGGCGCACACAGTGAAGTGAGCTGCAGAAGAATCGGTGAAATGAAGAAAATGCATCCCATGGCAGGAAGTGTTTACACGGCAGGGACTGTGTGTTTTGCCTGTGTGATAGGCTAAATCAGTGGCACACGCACGCACACACACACACACACACACACACACACACACACACACACACACACACACACACACACACACACCTGAGTGGAATCGATACTCTTAAACTGGACTGAGCAGCCCTCTACTTTAAACCACTCTCATCATCTCCCTCACCTGGCAACGCTGGTCGATATCACGCACACACTCAGAGATACACAACGCTGGTGATGATATGACCCCCCCCCTCGCTGTTATCCACACTGTTACCAGGCAACAGGTCCTTTCGCCCCATGAGGTCACCACCTCCATTATCCTATCACCGTACAGAAGCCAGCAGGCCTTCAGTGTGTGTGTATCTGCACCTCCTGTACAGTTTACGCCCGTCACACACTTAACAGAACGAGCCTCGTTCCAACACTGAGGAAAATCAGCAGGTCCCTGACATTTAAATTTCAACGCATGGTTCCGTCCAGGTCTGAAGTAACAGGGCAAATTTACAGTATAATAAATTTCGACTGTAAACCTATGATGATTTGTTCTAAGTGAGATTGTGTCTCCCTGTCTTTATCCTCACCTTGTTGCTGTGTTGTGACATGGTGGCACTTCAGGCAGAACAGTGGCAAAAACTGCTAGAAACTGTAACTGTGAGTGTGTCTTCCTTCAGCTGACTCTGACAGAGCGTACCAATTAACTTACTTTCCTCAAAATCGACGCGACATATTCTTTAGGTGATGAGAAAATAAGAGTAACACCCCCCCCCCCCCCCCCCCCCCCCCCCACCCCCCCGAAGAAGAAATGTGACAGCGCGGACCCAAAATCCACTGAAAGGAGGGGGAAAAAAAGAGGGAAAAGAAAAAGGAGAAAGGAGGGTGAGGAGGTGGAGGGGAAGGGGGGTGGGGGGGTCCATACACCACCACTCTCTGGCTCCCTGCTGCCTGTTGTCATGGTGATTAGAGGATTTGGGCAGGATTATGAAATATTTTATTTAGTGGCATCTGCGCTGCTGGAGAGGACATCCAAGCCTGCTCCCTCTATGCCTGTCGCTCTAACTCCTCTAGTTTTTTGGGGAAGCAAGGACACTGTTTGTGACCTACACAACTGCAGCATGCCAACATACACTCTTTAAACATGTCAGATGCATGTAGTGTTTAAAAAAAAAGGGTGCTTGTAAATGTAGCAGTGTTTTAGTTAATCGTGCTTCAATTGTGCAGCATTAAGCTCCTTTTCTGTTCTGCACAGAGGATCGAAAAGGTTGCATTGATCACTGATCCAAGTTTTAAGAAGATGGTATTTTCTGGCACTGGTCTACAATCTAAAGGCCCTGAAGAACAATTTTGTCAGTTAGCTTGTTAGTCAGAGTGAACGGAAACACGAGACATGCTTCTCACTGCTTTGAAAAGGGTGGGGTTCGGTTGTGGAAAAAAAAAATAGTGCTGCGTATTTCCATGGACCAATCGGAATTTAGCTGCAGTTCAATCTAAATTTGATGATGGCTGTTGGCTTACGCCGGCAGGCCGCTGTCAATAAAATGATCAAACACACACACACACACACACACACAGTCTGGAGCAGATTAGCTTAGATTTGGAGCGTTAAACTCTTAACAAATAATAAAAAAATTATATTATTTTTCCTAACTTTAACAGTAATTGTTGCTTATTTAGTCATGAAAACTTAATGCTGTAGAGAAATATTTGCATTTGAAATCAAACATGCTATCATGCATTTTGTCAGTTATTTATCTGAATGATTTTCCCAGTCAAAGCCATGTAGGCCTAAGCTGAGTAAACTGGTCTAAAGAGAAATGTAAAATTACTGCTTGTCTGTTTCAGTAAAGATTCTGGATGCTAAGTTTTAAAAAATACTCCTCTGTGGTACCACATCCTCTGAAGGTATGCAGGGTTACAGTGATGCTGCAATAGCACAGGCTGTGAGTTTGATGCCTTTACACACATACAAACACAGAAGTCTGTAAACACGCACAACTTAAGGAAAAACAGACCACCTGCACCAGACCCATCTGAGAGAAATGGAAACGGGAATAATTTTTTAAAAGAGCTTAGCCGTGTTTCATTAATCCCAGCTTTGATAAACTGACACACACCCTGTATGCTGTGTTTTTTTGTGTTAATTCATCTAATAACTGTTGGTGTTCTTTCTGTCTGTTTCTGTCAAACTGAGGTGTGTAGCACAAAATCCCAACAAGCAGAGGACACACGTAGGAGAAGAGTTCACCTGTCAGTGAATTAAAGATGTAGAACTGGGAAAGGAAGGGAGCGATGAGAGACAGGATGAGGAGGGAAGGAGCAGCAGGAAAGGAGGAGAGTCTGGTGATGGCAGAAAAAAAATGATAGAGAAAGCTGGAGTGTGTTCTCTTAAACTTAACATCTCGAGAAGCTATAGATCTGCATTATGGGAAACTGACTGCTGTATATCTTGAGCTTGACCCATACTTAGGACTAAAGGCAGGATCAGACCACATTATTTTTTTTGTCTTTCCCAATGGTCAGCACATCAGATTAGGACCATGACATCTTGGTCAGGAGACTGGCATCATTTCAAAGTTTGACCCTGATCAATCATCATTCAACTGTAAACACACTGTTATACATGTCAAACCAACAGGCAGTGATAGAACCCTTAAAGCCATGTTTACACCATATACCTCTGCTGCATCCATTTTGATCATTACTTTAAGTATTAATATGTATATGAAATCCCCAAAGGTGAAATACTTGATTATTGAAGTATTCTATTCACCCATTCACACTCGATTTAGGAAAAAAATTCCTTTGAGGAAACTGAAACTCACTTTTATTGACCTTTTTTTTGTTAAAATGATTTTCTGTTGGTTGTTACTGTTATTACTTGTTCTGCAGTTGATTTTATATTATTGCTTTGCTTTTATGTTTTATGTCTTGCTTACATCGCTCTTCATTGTTTTGTGTTGATTTTATGAGCTGAAGGGTTTTTATAACTGCTGTGTAGGCCACTTTATAACTCAGTTTTCTAAAATGCTTTGGAGACGAAGAGATTATTTTTTATTCAATTTTATTATATCCCAGCCATTAACAATATTATTATTGTGCCGTGCTCCTAATAAAAGCAGTACTTCATAAAAGCCTGAATGTGATATCAAAGGAGAAGAATGATGAGAAAAAGAAGAAAGATAAGGTTAAAAGGAATAATGCGGAAGAGGTGACCTCAATCTTTCTGTTCCTTTTCTCAGAGTATGAGCTGGAAGTATGTATTATTCTCACTGGAGGGACTCATTTCGTGTGTGTGTTTGTTTTTGTGTCTTTACGCCGTTGGTGTCTGTTAGCGAGGCAGCTCTGGGGAGAGGAGGACTGCTCGCCAAACACACCTGTGGCTCGGCAGCTCTGCCTCGCGCGCCGCCTCATCACACTCCTGCGGAGTTCATTATCACAGCTCAGGCTGGCTGAGGAATAAAATGCTTCTATCATCCAGCAGTCACACACAAAGAGACGTACCGCTACTCAAACAGACTGTGTATGCGCGCGTGCATGCACAGGAAAAACACACACAGAAACACACTCTTGAGGGAGAAACAGCGGACATGGAATCAGTTGCTTATACTGTATATACACACATATGCGCACACACACACACACAAACAAGAAGCAGCTGGTGGAGAAAAGCAGCGTCACTTGTAGGAAGTAGGTCAAAATGCTGTTGATTAATTATTTCCTGGTGGCTAATAGCCTTTCTCCAGCCTAATAAGGCAGAACGTGGCACTGCATTTAACACATGATGAATCTGCAGATAATTAACGCCTAACAAGGCCGTTAATGAGAGTCTTAATGAGTAGGATACCTGGCCGGTGATTTGAAGGAGTTCACTGGTTTGGGACAGAATGAAAGAAAGGAACCTTCCCTCAGTCCCTCCGCCAAAGAAATAACTGAAAATGACAGTATGTTTATTGTACTTAAGCAATTGTGTATTTTGTAGAGTAAAGGTTCAGATAATTGAAAAAAATCCTTGACTTAAATAAACAGTGTTGTTGACTGTTGATTCTGGAACGGCCTCTTGTCAACCATCCCTCCAGGGATTGTCTGTCACATCAAACTTAATGAGTTTTGGAGCTTTAGTCTCCTGTCTCACACTGTTGGAGGTATGCTGCGCTACATTCTCCTCCTGCCAGCACAGGTTGAGCAGAATCCATCATCATTTTAGGACTTCTTAACCCAATCAACAATGGCAAGCTTTAACTGAACTCAAAGTGTCAGGAGGGAGATGTTATTTAGAAACAGGGCGAAGTTGACGACATATGGGAGGACATTCTCTCCTTGATTCAATTTAAAACAGCCTAAATATATGTAAGCATGGTATGTACTGACTGTTCCCCAGCTGGGGAAAAAACAAAAAAAGATGTACATTTGACCACAACTAATATTCTCTCTTTTGCCATTTTCTAACTAGACAAGCAGAACTACTCAGATGAAAGAAAGCTGCACCACCTACACACTCTCAGTAGCTTGAGAAGATAAAATCCTGCCTTAAACGTAAGAAAATGTACAACACTGTTTGCTGATCTGATAAGGAAGGTCTGAGTTTGTTTTTTTTTCCTGCCATACTTTCAGAACTACTATGTGGTATGAGTATGTGGTGTTGGCCTTTCCCACAAGAATCCAAACATTCTTTTATTTGCTTTTTTCTTTCACAGATGTTTTTTTGTATTAGAGGAGGGTCACAGTGTATTTTTGATTTGTGTTGAAGAATATACTGATATGTATATGTACAATTTATGAAAATGTAGTAATATATGTTGCACTGTTTTTTTTCCATGAGGTAAAACTTCTACAGAAATGTGACAAACAAAACCTCATTACAATATTACTGGAAAAAAAACCTGTTCTTAAATTATTGCCCAGTCCTAAAACACTTTGTACATTTATATATATATGTTAATCCGTTATGGCAACGGTGCTGTAAACCCAGCACAGACACACTGGCAGTAATATTATAGGAACATTACACTGCCTTACTGTATGGCCTATTTGGTCCCTACAGGCTTCTGTAAACTAAATGTTGATTACCATAGGGGCATTATCGGTCCTCGAGGAATATTACAGGGATATTACAGAGACTCAGAATTAGCTTGCAGCTGCAGACGGCTGTAATAACAGGCATCTGTTGATGTTAAATGTAAGCAGTAACATAACTGGCAATGGTTACCGTATGTCTGTTGATTTTAGATGATTAATGCAGGAGAATCAGGCACATTTTTATCCAGTGATTATGAGAAGACAATCTGAGTAATGTTGAGATGATCAATGACTTATTTTGCAATCATGACAAAACAAAGCTTGTTATATAGAGATTGTGAAATAATTATTCCCTGATCACAAAAAAACAAACTGTTACAATCTCTTCAAGGGTTCAGATGGATATTTAAACTGGCAAATCAGCCCCAAATTATTACGCCAATAATTTATATTTGTTGTGTCACCCTAGTGTGGCGCCTACCACCCCCACTGACCACACAGCAGCTGGTTTCACAGCAGAGGCCGTCGTAGGCCAGAGGCCCAGCTACTAATGAAGGAAAAAACCAATCGCTCCTTTTTCTTTACTTCACTCAACTCATGTTCTTCCACTTTCTCTGTTTATATACAGCTCCCTCTCTCCATCCCTCCTTTCTCCCCTGGGTCGGCAACCAGCCCCAGGGAGCTTGGCAGCAGCTTTGCCAGCCGCCCCACCCGGCAGCCAGACCCAGAACCTGGACTCCAGGAAACTAAAGCAAAGCCAGAAGTCTCTCTCTCTCACTGTCCAAACAGAGAGACCCACCCAACACCAGAGCAGAACAACCAGACTCACTTCTGAGGGCAACAAAAAAATGCACCGCAGAGACGTTTTTCAAGGGCCTATTGGTTCTTACGTAAACTTCTGCGAGCAGCAGAAACAACACGGCTAAAGATGGTTTACATTAAGCGGTAGGATATCTTGGCTGGATAAAAATGCAAATTGCCTGTGCCAATTTCCTGTTATTGTACCCAAAGTATTTATCATAGCACAACAGCCAGCATTGTCTGCAGGCCAGCAAGTAATAAAGAAACAAAGCCAACAGCTTAACTAAAAGCCAACAGACTAACGAAATCTAAACCATGTTCAGTGTGACAGCAGATAGTCTTATTCAGTGGAGGTCGTGTGTTGTTACATCCCTCAAGGGACGCATGAATGTACTAAGGTTGATATCGTCCTATAGCCAACGCTAATCACAAACTGGATGATTCTCCAGGCAGTATGAAAACTTTTGGCAGAGCTGGCAAGAACGTACTCTCGACCACAAATGGATTGCAGATGTTCTACACTAAAAAGCCTTTTTGGATTCTGACAACAGAAATAGAAGTCTTTTTAAACGTTAGAAAAAAAAAAAAAAAAGAAAGCAGCAAAACTCATAGAAATATGTCTCTCCTTAGTGAATACGATCTGGTGTCTAATTCTCTCATTTGGAAGGGCTGATCTTGGAAAAGCAGCTCAGAAAGCTCTGCTGCCAGACGCTGTGAGTCAGAGTTTTCAGAGGGAGAGGGATCATTTCCTAAATAGAGCGCAAACAATCAATGAAAGAAAATAAACCTTCGCTCGAAAACCTGCGCTTCTCCCCACGGGTTTGGGGAAACCAATCTTTGAAATTGGTATTTAATAACATCGCACAACATCAGTTATCTTTATTTCTCCAGCCCTGTTTTCTGACAGACCGTGTGCTCTGGTTTTGTGGTTTCATGGATCTCAAAAGTTGCCCCGGTTGGTTTACAAAGACGATTTCATTTGCAAGTTAATGCGCTCCCCTTAGATTTACTTGTGGCTTGTTTGTGAGGCAGTCACACACACTTTGAAAGGTAAATGGTCCACTTTGGGACTGCGGCGTGGTATCAACTTACCTGCACTATTGTGATTTCCTGAATAATTACACTGTGTACTCTGCCATCTCAAATCTCTTTTAATAGCGTTCAGAGACAGTTTAGTGTCCTCACCTACAAAGGAGTGACACACTTTGGAGACTCTTTTATTCCTGATGTCATTTTCAACTGACTCTAAATTACATGTGACTTCTTCTAGCGAACCCTCACCACCCATCAGCTCATTCTCTGCGCTCTCCTCTTGCCCTTTCTGGCTCTATTTCCCACCCCTGACTGTGTGTGAAAGGTGATGAAACGCTCCTAAATTACCCAGACTGGTGTGATACACGCCATGGACGCTCCCACACCGGTCCCTGCCATCAGTGGAACAATATAACTGGGAAAACAAAAGGAAGTGAGGAAGATTTTCCATGGCACGATGATGTCAGGGCCACAGCGGCGGTCGTCGAGTTCACAGCGAGCTTTGCAGAGAGAACTGCTCCGCGGTTGACGCCGAGCCAAAACGGGCTCAACGGGAGCTTAGGACCAACAGCTGGTTCTGGTTACCTAGCAACTCCCAAGCCTGGGGGGCTACAGTGATGGGATAGTCCAAGAGAAAAGGGTGGTGGGTAGGTGGGGGGGGGGGTGGATAACCCAGCGGGCTTTGTTTGTGGGAAGTGCAGCAATGAGAGAGGAAAAGCTTGATTTCATGATATCACGATCAAACCTTGAACCCCCACCCAAAAAAAAAAAAAAAAAAAAAAAGCCCATGGGCCACCCAACCTGGCAACCCCCCCAAAAAACAAGGGAGCGTGAGGTTTGAAGAGCGGAATCCGAGCATAAGTGGCAACGTTCGGTGTTTCTCTGCAGCATTTTCCATCAGGAAGCCAACATGGCTCAGACACACACACACACACAGAGTTTGGCTGCACTTAGCTTCACACACACCCACAGATGATAACCATTAATGATCACTGATTATCAGGGATGTCACAGATTTCATTAAATAAAATGCTCAAGGGCATTCACAGCTCTCAGTGCCAATGCTCCCTTCTACTCGTTTTTTTTCTTTCTTTTTTTTTTTTAATGTTGGTTGTGTATGTCCACCTGCACGCTACTTAATATAAAACAGCAATGCTACACACTACAACTGTGTGTACATGTTAACAAGAATCCGGCGCCTGTATTCTTGGGAGTGTCTGCTTTCTTGAGTGTGTTTACGATCCCCTGGCATCTGTAGAAAAGAGAGGAGGTGTAATCTTTTTTTTTTTCTCCCTCCTGTTTTTGGCAGACTTGCCTCCTCCAGGCCCCCGCACCGGACCCTATCAGCGCCCGACTGCACCGCCGCCACCCGGGCCTGTCTCTTGTTCCACTATACGGTCACACAAAGACCTTGTTTGTCCTCCCTCTGCCTGCCCTCCTCCAAACTTATCACCACCCAAAATGCCCGGCCAAGAGAAGCAGGGTGATGGAGGGAGGGAGGAGATAGTGGGGATGAGAGAGGAAGGCAGGGAGAAAACTACATTTAAAAAAACAAACAAAAAAAGTAAGGCAAGAGGAGAGGAGGAGACGTACACTGACATAAAAGATATCACAGGTGATGTCAGTGTCAATGTGATGCTGACAACACCTGGGAGAGAGAGAAGACGGGCATCCATCCATCACCGTCTCTCCTTTTAAATGTTGTCTTTTGTGCTTTGCTAGCAAGGCCTGAAAGCAACCGGGGTCCCGAGACAAAAGCAGCTGTCAGTGAGAGCAAAACGGCGGACGGCTGGCTCCAGCTTTTCTTGACATGCAAACACACGAGCGAGTGTGTGCAGGTCAGGAACGTGCAGTGAAAAGTTGTGCTTCCTGGTGCGCAAGGACACGACGCTGATCGCACTTAGTTTACTGTAAACAAGGCATTTTTTGATGCTGACAGCTCTGCCTCGGGTAATTGAAAGCAAAGAGAGAAACGTGTTAAATTAGCTGCTGATTATGATCCAGAGTCCCACTACAATTACACTATTTGTTTGGCGCTCCAAATTCATATTTTTACTCAATTTTCACCCTGAAATTACAGATTGTTTTCACATTATGAGCATCAAAATATGCCCTGATAAATCCACAGATTTTGAAAATGAAAAATTATGAGTTCCAAATACATCTTTATATATCCACAGTTCATGCCTGAACACACACCCTGAGAGCAACCATTCACACGCTCACACAGAGCCATTACGTATGCCCATTCTTCCGTGACCTTTGACCCTCCAAACGACAACCCATGTGATCTCACCCTCCTCTTGCTGCTGTGCAGAGCTCTGCGGTTCCAAACCAAGGAAACACTGACACACTCACATGGGTCCTCGCCCTCACACACACACATACACACACACACACTGTTTTCATGACACACTTCATTGCAAAAACATAAGAGGCTCAGTAGCTTTAAAGCCAAATCCAACCCCTCCTGCCTCCCACTCCCCCGCTCGCCATCGCAGCACATACACCACAGCTTTTTATTATTACCCTTCGTGAGTACATGCACACACACATATGCACAAGACAACGTGAAACATGCTCCTTGCCTGGGAAATGCTGTCTCCACATTCTTCAAGATCAGGAGCAGCACATGGCAGAGGAAATGTAGTGAGGAGAGGGACAGGAAAAAAAGAAAAGGGAAAAAAGAAAAAGTGGGCGTTGGGGGGATTCTCACACAGTATGCCCTGGGGTTATCCTCTTGTCTCTCTCTACCTCCTCCTCCAGCCTCCCTCCCTCCCCCTCTCTATCTTCCTTCACTTCGCTCTCCCACTGCTTGTTTCCAAATCTGTCCTCCTTCGTCACCTCACCCCCAGAAGCTCCACTTCTCTTTCTCAGACGACTGGCACTCTTAAGAGGAGGGGGGGGGGTGGGG
This sequence comes from Lates japonicus, assembly GCA_033238685.1. Lineage (NCBI taxonomy): Eukaryota > Metazoa > Chordata > Actinopteri > Centropomidae > Lates > Lates japonicus. The sequence continues at coordinate 100,215 of BRZM01001956.1, forward strand.
TGGGGGGGATAAAAAAAAAAGGAAGGTGGCATAGGAGGGCAGCGGCCGAGGGGGTTGGTGGGAGGACGCGGTGGGGGGGCAAGAACTACGATCGTCACCCGCCCCGGTGCAGTTTAAAGAGGTGCCTTCAACTCCTTTAATCTCCAAGAGGGGGAGGCAAAATAAAAAATAAAAAATTGGATCTCTATTCGTCGTCAGCCAGCAATCGGCACTTCTCTACGCTCTCTCCTCTTTTTTTTCCGCCTCTTCAGCCAGATCACTTGTATCTTTTCTCCTCAGCCTCCTCTTCCCTGCTCCGTCTCCCTCTTCTCTCCCTTCACGGCAGGTTTGGGCTATTCATTCAGACGTCAGGCTCACTCCGTCAGCCTTTTGTTGCAAGTCACAGAAAGACACAAAGAGGGAGAGGGAGAAGAAGAAGAGAGAGAGAGAGAGAGAGAGAGAGAGAGAGAGAAAGGGGAGGGTGGGGGGAGAGGAGAAAAATGGAAAAGGCGAAAAAAAAACCCAGAGAAAACAAGCTGATGCCACAGCTATGCAGGAGAAAATAAAAGAGGGAGGTAAATAAAAGAGACGAAAGAGAAAGAGAGATAGAAAGAGGGGTGGCTGGGTGGGTTGAGGAGGGGGAGAAAAATCCTTGAAGAGCACCAGCCACGGCGAGAGGTGCAGCGCTCCTGGCACACGTACGACTCCCTCTTCCATTCTCCCCGACCTTCCCCTTCGCTCAACATATTTTCCTTCGCTCTTTTTTTTTTCCTCCCCACCCTCCCTCTCTCCCTCCCTCCCCGTCTCTCTGTTTTATTATTTGTGATCTGGCCTTCACGGTCCTTTAAGAGTGCCAGCCCCCTTCTCCCCCCTCCAACCCTCTGCTTCTCAGTCTCACTCCCTCTTGCTCACAAACTCCACTCTGCACATTTTTTTTTTTTAAAATCCCGCTCACTCTTTGCTCTTTAACGTGAGCACGAGAGGATTTTGGGTTTTGCCTCTCGAGTGCTTAATTTCTGGGGCTGTTGCTCAACGTTCGCAACGATGCTCGTCGTGCTCGCACAAAGGGCTTAGACGTGCATGCAAACTCAGAGGCGCAAGTGATGACTGCGATGATACAAGGCAAAAGCTGAGGTGAGCGCTCACATGTGCATGCAACCACACAGGAGGACTGACATGCAAACACCTGCCAGCACCGTATTTAACAGAAAACCCTCCAGTTGCAACATTGTTGTTGCTGTCTCCACACACACACACACACACACACATGCTTCAGAGTGGTATTTCTGTGAGCACTTGCAGACACAAGCACAGCTGATTCGTACATGTGAACTTATGGCAACACACTCTACTCAATTCTGAGATTTAAACCCAGGCACAGGAGTGAACTGGATTAGCATGTTTACTACTACACTAGTCTGAGAGGGCGAGCCACTCTGCCCCTGACAGACACCTTAAAAGGATTTTGATAATGAGGGTTAAGAAGTCTTTGGTCCCAGGTCATCACAGGTAGACACAACAACACCTCTGCAGAGTAAACACACATCCTGAAACTGTGCCATCTGATACTTGCAAAAACGAATCAGCTGATCAACAGAAATTTATTTTGATAATTGATTAATTAAGAGTTTCAGATTTTAAGCACAAATGTAAATCTCATTCTGATTCAATATTTGCTTCTTGTCTCACATGACTGTAACCTGAACCTTTTTGGGTTTGGACAGTTGGTTAGGCAGAAAAAGCATTTTAAAGACATTGTCTTAGGCTTCAAAATGTCACTGTGGGACATTACGATTGGACATTTTTCAAAAGTTTCAGATTTTACAGACTAAATGTTTCCTCAAGTCGTCAATGAATCAATCAGATATTGTAATTATAAAGATATTACAATGCATAAATGCTTAATAGGCTACTTTTGTGATAGATTTGACCCCTATCTTTCTTAATTCAAGCTTAAAGATTCCATGTTTCAAGGCTTATAATGACACTTTTCCATGTTTTTTTCTCACAAAAAAGTTCAATTACCTAAATAAAAATCCAATCTATGAATATGCAAATATTTAATCATTTCAGGGATCTTTCTTGTTTTTTTTTTACTTAATTGTTTTTTCTTTCATATTGGTAAATCTGGTACAAACAGTTGACCTTTAAATCATTTTAATACAGCATCACAGAGCTCAGCAGTGCAGAGAGTAGGCGAGTGAATGAACCTGGTTCTGTGTGTAGACGTTAGAGCTGGATCAATAAATTGGCCGATTTTAGCTCATTGCAGATATATCAGTAACAGTGCAAATGTCAGCTCATGAGTTACAAGAAATTCTACAGCCTCTGAATCAAGACTTTTAATGTTACAAAAATGAAATCGGGCTATAACTTTATCCGATTTTTTTTAAACTCCCAAACTTAGACATCAGTATTAGCTTCCTACATGACTGAACAAACAACTGAATGAGCGAATTAGTGCTGAAATGTTAAGCAGATTAATTGATCAACTGAAATTAATTTTTTGATAATCTGTTAATCGCCATCGAGTCATTTATGAAGCACAAATGTTAAAAAAAAAAAAAGAGTTGAATCCCTCTAATGAATGAATGAAAGAGTTTATGACCTAACTGCAGGCAGGTTTTGAGGTTTTTAACAAAAACAACACACTCCATGTATTGTAGTACGCTGCTGGATTGTGTGGAACACTGTCTTGCGTGTACTTAGTGTAAGCTCAGCAGGAGCGTAGTGAGTTTAAAGAGCTCCATTGAGGAGGTTCGGTTACAACATGTAACCAGAGCCCACAAACCAGGCCTGGAGTAAAAAAGCCTCATTCATGAAAGAGCGTGCTGGAGGGAGAAGGGCCTACTGTATAATTTGACCTCTAAAATTCACCATCCCATCTGCCTCCTGTGATCTACATGGCGTGCCGTTGCCAAATGATTGAAGCACATACGAGATTCTGAGGGCGAAGGGTGAGAGGAGAAGAGGGGCAGTGGAAAAAGAAAAAAAAAGAGGGAGAAAGAGAGATGGCACAGCTGCAGGTGGACAACAGATGTTGAGGGTTTTTTGTTTTTAAGGAGCGATCTCGGCACATAAATTTTTTCCCCCATTCATACCCCGTCTGTGCATCACTCCACCTCTCCAGCGACACTGCCACTCTCCTCCTCCTCCTCCACCTTTTTCCTTTCTCTGTGACTTGAGCCAACTGCCCTGGTTAGAGAGAGAAAAAGATGTAAAGAGTGTGAGTGTGTGTGAGAGAGAGAGAGAGAGAGAGAGGATGGGGGGGGGGAGGGTGAATGGGGGAAGGCGTTGCTTATTACATCCCTCATGTATGCTGCACGCTTAGACAAACAGTGTGAACAGGCAGCCATGAACACGACTGACATGCCTACTGAGAAATGTATAACATTATTTTTCTTGGGTGCAAATGAAATTCATCTGCACCTCTAAACATATCTACCCCTCGCTTAACTTAAAACACCAGCCAAGCGAAGTGTCAAGTTCTGCTACGCCTGTCCACACACACACACACACACACACACTGTATACAGGGAACATGGTCAGCGCTGCCTCTTCCTCACTCTGGTTTAACACCCGTGAAGATTTCATTTTCTCAAAATGAATAATTCAGGGTGACTCCCTGGTTGGCGCTGAGAGAGGAGGAAAAAAGAAAAAAGGAAAATAAAGGAGAGGGGAGGAAAAGGCGAGGAGAGGAAAAGGGAAGGAGAGGAAGCATTAGAAGAAGGAAGGAAGAATTAGAAGAGGGTAGCAGGTAGCAGGACTTTTGAGGAGGTGGATGGGGAGTCAGGGTTTTCGGCTACTCATTTCATTTGCTTTATTTTTTTACATTCTTCTCTTCTAAAGAAAGAGAACAGAAAGGAGAAGGAAAGGAAGGAAGGAAAGAAGAGAAGGTGGCAGGACTTTTGATGAGAATAGGAGGTCAGGGTTTCAGCTTCTCATTTCATTCTCTTCCTCTATCATTTTCCTTTTGAGCAGCAAACGTTTGAGCGTGTGACCTCTCTGTCCTTCAACTTCCGCCTCTGCTCCCACAACCAGCAGTTAATCACTTAAGTCTCTGAAAGGATGTATAAAACTGGCCAGAAGAGCTTTTGCTTCCCTGGTCGAGCTTTGCCTTTCAAAGGACCAACTTCTTTTGGTGGTATGTGCATTATAGTGCAATAAGCTGTGTACAGTGCCATTGGCAAAAAACTGACATGTAGAAGAAGAACGTGTATCCGACAGGTGTTTCAATGATGATATGAGTGTGAATGTATATTTTCATACTCAATTGTTTCTAAAAAATGCGGGGAAAGCTGCGGGTTGATCAGGGCTCCCATAAGCACACAGCAAATGACACTAGATATGAAATGAGGTCAATAGATAATTATAGAAAATGAATAGACAGCAAGTTTGATAATCTATTGATTACCTAAGAGTGGATTTATGGACAAAAAAATGACAAAAATATTACTGATTTGACTTTCCAAGGTGAAGAACTTGCTGGTTTTTATCACTAGTAAAGAGAATCTATTGGATTTTTCAACTGTTGGCTGGACAAACAACCGAGTTGAAAATAGCCACATGAGCTTTGGGAACGCTGTGCTCGTCGTTTTCTGACATATTTAATATCTTTAAAAAAGAAGATTAAAACAGATTGGTGTGTGCGATGGTTCAGATATCCAAAGTTTTTGTTTCTTATAGCCAAAACTTTCCATTTCATCTGTAATTTTGCTGTATGTCATTGTCTTCCATCCTCCATGTATTGTTGTGTAAGGAAGACATACAGAGCACTGCATGGGTTGGTTTCCTCCCCTCCCTTCACTTGTTCCAAAGGTAGCATGACAGGGTTTCATTTAGATAATCTATTTTGCTCACTCCACCATTTTGAAACTCACTGCCTCTGAGCAGGTAAATCTTTGGCTATCTAATCTAAAGCAGCTGTCGTTTAACTCCCACTTCTTGTTCTTGCTCAATCTTCTCACCCTCCTCTATCCTCTGTCTCGGTTGGGTTCGATCCTCCCTTCTTCACCCCCCTTTCCCTCATTTTCCCTGCAGGCTGGCTCAGCAGCCCACAACCACAGTCATGAATGAATGTGTGAGCTGGGTTATGGCGTTGTTCCCAAAACATATTTCCCCCGTACCTCTTCTTCCCCCCAGCTCATTCTGAGCGAGCTCAGACAGTCATTAGCGAGATGTTCCTCCGAAGATTATTTTTCTACAAAGAGTGGGAGAAGGGAGGCCAAGAGGAAAAAAAAAAAAGCAGACAATGGGAGACAAAGCGAGGCTGGGATCATTTTTTAAATAAAGAAAGGCAAGGGAATAGAGTGATGAAGAAAATGAGCACTGGTGATTTCCTGTGTATACTTAATTCCTGGCAGAGTGAGAGAATGACGAGACCAGGAACTATATTTACTCTCGCAGGGAAAAATCACTGCCTGATAAGAGGAACATCTGGTGGGAAGCAGCTCTGTGCTGTGCCTTAACAGACAGCTACCGCTGCTGCCACCTACCCAGCGCCGCACCACCTTTACAGCACAAACATGCACCGCATATACATCATCCTACATACAAAGCTGCAGGTGGAGACCTTTTTTACACACACACCTACACACCGCACCTTTGGTTTCAAGTTTTCTGGTAATGACATCCCCATTGTTCCTCAACACAGAAAGCTTGGTCACGCGGGTTATGGCCGCCGGCTTTAATTACATTAACTTCATTTTGAAATCATGTTTTTTAAAGCCAATATGGTTGGTAGATGTCTATAAATGCCGGCGTAACCATAGGCTTCGTCTGGCAGTGTTGGGAGTGAGAAGCCAGTCAGACTCAAATCGGAACAGCAATTAAAAACAAAAAGCTGTCATTGTAATTGCAAATGAATCCTGCATATCCGAAAATGGGTGATTTAAAACCACAATTCTTTAGCTCAATGATTGGATGTTTTCTTTCGTTTTCTTTAGTTACTGTTGCTGACTTTTCATCCGACAATAGACATGTTCTACTTTGGTCGATACCAGTTTTGCATCCATTCAACCCTTGAAAGTATTGTATCCTGATCCTTGTTTTGTCTATACACAAACAAGAACAGTACTATTACATCCAGTAAAGGTGAACAAGTCAGAATTTCTCAGACAGAAACAGCAGGGCTTTCTATGTTCAAAGATAGAATTAAGATAAATGTCTGTATACCATGGCCCTGGTTTCTCTAAAACATTTCAATTTAATCAGTGGTTGCAGTAGCTTAAGGTCGTGTGCAAACAAACTGACTGTCAGCCAAAGATTCTAAGGCCAAAGTTTGACCCTCTCACAAAGTCCAAATGCAGCATTTGACGCTAACCCTCATCTCCATGGAGGGGTCAAGACTGACTGACGGCTGTCACCGCCCTCATCCCCTCCCCACCCTGCAGCCAGCAATCATCATCATCTATCAGTATTAGTGGGCCTGTCTCTTACGCTCGTTCCTCTCCCCCTCCTCCCTCTCTTCCTTAATCCCTCCTCAGTGTAACAACTGCCTTAGCTTTGAGCCCAGACCCTGTTAATACATAATCACCATCTCCAGTACTAATGCCTAGCCCTCCCCATCATCCACGCTAGGCCCCAAGCGAAGGAAGAAAATGCGGCTACTGTGTCCACTTTTAGAGCAGGACTTACCTGAACTGGCATCAGGTCGCCTGGCGTGTCCACGGATGGAAGCCAGGCGTTGCGCGGGGTGGAAATGAAAGTGGAGTACAGTGCGCCGGTGATTGGCCGCCGTTAATGGGGATGAAGTGAATGATGATCTTGAGCTATTTCATGAAGTATCACATACTGAGGTGGGTGTGGGCATGTCATCTATATTTACACAGGAGACTGCTATTTCAGAACATCTAGATGTGGATGTAACTCATTGCTGTAACTAATGACTTGTCTGTGAACTTTTAACTAAAGTGGTTTAAGAGATATAAAAAATATGGTTCTTGCTGATAAAATACAATTTATACTTTGTCCAGTGAGCAAATATGAAATTTCAAAACAAGCTGAATCACATTTTGTTGGGTTTAAAAAATACATACAATGTGTTAAGCAAGCCTCTAATTTATCCCACATGAAAAGAAGTGAATGAACTTTGGATTTATTAATACTTTTGTCTTGATGCATTAGCTCAGCCAGCCATTTGTCAAAAAAAAAAAAGTAAATTTGCAGTGTTTTCTGACAATGGGCCGACCCTTTAACCGAAGCAAATCTGCCCACGATTACCGCAACCCGTTGCCTAGCAACATACAATTTAGAATATGCTTTCAGAGCAGCTTTGCGGCTGTGTCCATTAACAGATGAAATTACCAAAGCAACAAATGTCAGCGCTATGCAAATGGGGTCCTGGCGCTGACCTTTGCACCAACAATGAAATGTATGTGTGTCGAGACTTGATCCTTTCAAAGCAGCAACGTCCCTCTGTGCTAAGAACAGCCTGTTTTGACAACCAAGCAATAGAGGATTGTTTAATATCTGATACTCTTGGGTTTGAAAAAGGAAGTGACATCAACAAAACTGCCTCAGTTAATCATTTGTTCCCAATTGCTGTTTATTAAAGTCCATTTTCAACCTACTGGCTGCGTGCAGTATTCTCACAGGAAGCTAGAAACTGGTCTGAACAGAATGAGTGTATCTGTGGATTGGTGCAGCGGTAAAATGGAGGATCTGAAGGTTAAACCCTCTGTTTAACCTGCAGAGAATGGCACAATCACACATGGGCCATCCAGCACTGTAATTGATTTTATCTGTCCAGTGATGCTGCTAGTCAGCCTCTGGTGAGCAGGTGCTGATGGAAATCAGCCCTCATTGCCCAAAAATGTCTGAAATTTTGCTTTTATTGGGTCACGAGTGTGAAAGATGGTGAAGATCATTTATGTGGCAGCTTTAATGCTGCTGAATTAAAACTTTGTGTGTGTGTATCAATAAAAAGGTTCAGTTGATTTACAATAGGATGATGACTGAGTGCATTAAACTGGGATCAAAACAGAATTTGGGACGCAAATCAAATTCTGAAAACTGAAAAAAAAAAAAAGTCACAGCAGTCACTGACACTCCTGAAACACTGTGAGCAAGTCTATTCAAAGCAAAACTGCACAAAAGTAATTACTATACATGCAAGTCAGTGGTCCACCTTGACCAGCAGCAGGACTGAACAGAAGGCTGTGGTCAAGTGGCTATAAAGCCTTGTTTTGATGAGCCCTCATTATCATAATGCACTGAGACATCCATGTTTACAACACCAGGGCTTGGGGGCTGTGGGGAGATAGTGCGTGGCAGAGCAGAGGACTTCATCAGAACAGCTGCGATTACAATACCACAGCTGAAGGGCTGCTATCACCATTTTGCAACTTTCTGGATGTTGTATGTGTGACAGATGATAGGATTTCTTTGCTCCAATTATTTACTAAGAGCGTCTGTACAGCTGATAAGAGCTGAATGAGAGAAAAAATACCTTTCTTGAGGGAGACTGTGACGGAGAATGCAATATATCATATTATTATACAAAATGCATGCCATACCAAACTAAAGCATACCGCCTGGACACCTCACGTTTCAAAACTGATTAGCAGCTGCTACACACAATATCCTGACTTTTTCTGGCCACAGAAGTCTTATGTGAACTGCTCACACATGAATGCAGTAGCTGACAGTAATATAGGGCAAATTACTGGTTATTGCATTTAAAAGGTATCAGAAAGAGCTGACTGCTCCTCCCAAATCCTCTATATTTACATCTCATCAGTGCCATTTGTGTTGTATTTAATGGGGAGATATGTCATTCTGACAAAAAGAACTGCATGAGATTACTGAAATAATAAAGGACTCAACAAAAAGTGTAAGGAATTCTGACAAATCACGGCTCTCACCTGAGATAGTGAACAAAGGCGAGATGTAAGTATCATTTTAGGATCTGGCAAGCGCAGAGGCGAAAAAAGTAGGACAGGGAATGGATTGCCAGAATTGCAAAAGTTATCCTTTGCGGTATTAATTCATAATCCTGACAACAGTTTTGCTGAAAAAAAAGAGATATAAGCACCAACATTTAGATTCGCTCCGCTGTAGCTAGATAGAGAAAAGACCCATTGTTGTCCTGGCTTGTTGATCATGGGAGCAAATACAGGACAGCTTGAGCAGGCTGACCTTGCGACCAGAAAGAGATAAAAGCGATTCAAATGGCTATAAACATTGTATGTGCGTGTTTGGACTTTCTTGGGTCAAGTGCAATGCATCACCTCCACTAACCACTGGACAGAGTGGTTACTGAACTCCACTTATTTGATGGAGATGATGTTATATTTCCAATGATTCATCGATGAAGGCTAAACTGATTTATGGTGCCTTTGTTTTTCTTTCAAAGAAATGCTGCAACTAATACCAGGCTTGTGTTGCTTCCAATATGTGAATGGATCTTAAAGAATATATTAAAATTGTGAAAACATGATGCATCTCCATGATGCAACAACACTCTTTGAGGCTTTTCAGCACAATGAAGAGGAATGGAAAGTGCTGTTTTACATGAAGTATGCAAAAAAAGGAAGCACTATTTGCAATCCATTTTCTTATCTATTAAAACATGTGAAACAGCTTCAAGAGAGAAAGTGAGAAAAAAATCTGACACACAGCAAATGATAGGATTGGAAGGAAAATAAAATAAAAAAGGAGTTACTTGTATCTGGAGTGCCGCAGTGGACATGATGACTGGTGGTCACCAATAGTAGGCTTAGCTTCTGGTTGGCAACCAGGGCACTTTGCGCCCAATGTGAGCGAGCTCCCACAGGGATGAGGGCATTGTCTGGGTGGGGTGCACCGTATCAGCTGAGGGACGGGGTGAGGCTGTGCGTGTTGGCAGAACAATGGCAGTAAGTTCCACCTCCTCTTCATCAACTCCTGGGCACTGTGTAGTGGTAGAGTAATATTTTCGATTTTTTCTATATTTGTGGTGGCTGCGGTAAAGCTGGCATGGACACAGGCATCTGCTGTGGCATACTGGCATGGAGTGGAATGAACCCTGGTATGGCAGGCGTGACCTGACATATGCTGGCATTATCTGCATACCCTGCATGGGCATCCCTGACATTGTATCACCCCGGCAGAGTGATGAGCTGACATGGGTCTTGACTGAGACAGGCAATGGCTCCAGTATATGGCGGTGAGGCGGGGTGGTTGGCCTGGGTAGCCTCCAGGGCTTTCCAGGGTGCTGGAGGGACACTGCTGGGCCTCCTGCCATTACTTCTCCCATTCTTGGAGATGGTGCACATGCCCCAGGAGTCGGTGGGGGCAGCATCGGTTGAGGTCTGATCCAAAGCTTGTGGTGGGTGTGGTGGGTGGTGGTGCTGCTGGTGGGCAGATGTCTGGCGATGGCTAAAGCTATTTGAGCTTGACCTCGCATGGGCGTCTGGTTGGGATAGAGGGCTGGTGGAGCCTCAGCAGGTCGCCTGGTTGTGGACCAAAGCGAGACAGCACCTGAGCCTGGCCCAGATTGGGAACGCGGTTCGGTTTATCAGTTCTCCTCCATAACGAGCCAGCATGCTGATGAGTCAAATCCCTGCTGGATAAGGAGATGGTGTGCTCTCTGAAAGGCCCTCATTTCGGTAGGCGGGGAACTCAGGATCAGCTGTCTTCTTGGGATCACAGGCAAAGCGTCTGCAGGGCAGTGGGCGGGGGCAGGAAGAGGAGCAGGAAATTAAGGTGGCTGGGGTGCAGGTACCATAGCTGGGCCGGTCTCCACAGGAGCAGATGTGACGCTGGGACAACTGGGGCAGGTGGCGCGGGAAGTGGAGCCGCCATGGAAAGGTTAAGGGTCGGATATGGGCATGGTGGGGGGTTGCAGGGAACATTGCTGTTACGAATGCTGCTGCAACTGTTCTTACTGAAACTGCTGTTGCTGTAGCTACTTTGTTGAAGTTGTTGCTGCTGAAGTTGCTGCTGCTGTATCTGCTGTTGCTAAGTTGCTGTTGCTGTAACTGCTGCTGTATTTGTTGCTGTTGTAATTGATTTGCTATTGAAGTTGCTGTTGTAATTGTTGCTGTTGTAATTGCTGCTGCTGTATTTGTTGTTGCTGTGTTGCCAACTGTTGCTGTTGTTGGATGGTGTGGGGTGAGGCTGTCTCTTGTCTCATAAGTAACCACCTTGACTGGTAGGATCTACTACTAAACAGGTGGCAACCTGCTGCTGTGGATCAATGGGCCCATTAACGTCAGTATAAACTGACTGACCAGTCAGAGAGGTGGCTGCTGGCATACCTGGGGAACATGTAACCCATCTCCTGAGTGAGCAGGAGATGGGTCTCGGGAGGTATGCATGTTGGCCATCTGGCATCATCTTGGCAGCAGTCACAGCACTGGGACCCTATAAGCCCGACTCAACTGGGCGTGTCAAGCGGTCGGAGGAGGAGGTGGAGGTAGAGGCGAAGAGGGCTTGAGGTCCCTTTCTCCTCCCTTATGATCCCACACGCCTTACAACCCCAAGTGCCATCCCAAAAATGAGAGCTTGACCTACTAGGCGGATGGGTGAGGCGGCGGAGGCTGGTGCTCTGGCAGTAAAAGCCTCAGGTAGTCGAGGTCATGGCAGGGTCGCCTTCAGAATAATAATCGATGGGGATGGATCTCTGTGAGCCATGGCTCGCTCGTAGTGGTTCAGATCGACACAGAGCCTTCTCCAGCCCCGCGGTCGTGACAGCCGATCAGCGTAAAGCCTGTCCGTGGGGGTAATGTTGGTAAGGTCAGGTGGCGTTCAAATCAGGTCAGGGGGCGCTGCCTGGTGGAGGCTCGTACCACCCTCCTCCCTCTCCATTATGACAAAGAGGCTCCAGCCCGACACTGCTACTCTTCCCTGCCTGCTGTGGGCGCTCTCAGCCTGTCCCACTGACCCTCATTCCCCTAATGTGTCCCAACTGTGGGAGGCGACCAAGACCAACTGTTTATTGGTGATGACAAGCATTGGCAAAAAGGAAAACTGAAAACCTTATGGAGGCAGCAAAAACCGAAAAAATATTCAGCTTGCTTGTGGTGTATATGAAAGTTCTCTTTCAGTCTTCAAGTGCTGTGCGTCACAAAATGGAGCGGAGGTAGAGGAGAACAAGCAGAAAAGAAGATGAAGCCAGCTACCACTACACCTGATATCAGGTTGTAATATTACCAAGAATCCCGTGGTATCAGGCTGACTCTACACTCTTTGGCTGACAGTCCGGCCGAATAATTAATCTCTGGGTCATGCTGACATTGTAGAGAAGGACACCACACAAAAGAACCACACAAACCTGTACACACGGTGAGCAGCTACTCCGCATGGAAGACACTGTAACCAGGATGAATGGTTGAGATGCCAAACGTTCAAAAAAAAAAAAAAGAAAAAAACACAGAAAGGGGATAGGTTGGGTTAGGTTTGGGATGGGCAAGGGCTTGTACTGATAATGAAAGAGGGTTTATCTCTCCTCTCTTGGACATTTACTCGCTCTGCCGATTGCTCTGAGGGATTACATCTAAATAAAGCCTGTTTAATTCCACTTCCCACTGTGGCGTCATGTGAACCAGTACGGTACTTGTCTGGTGATGGTAATGAGTGATGATGTGTTGATGCGATGATTAGAGTCCACCCAAGCCCCTCCTGACTCCCTCCTTGCGAAGTCACCTGAGGTTGTTGATGATGTATTTCTCATGGGTCTCAGTTTTGTGGTTACCAAGTTGGCGCAGGGGGAGGGAGGCAGACCCAGGCAAAGTAACTAAGTGAATACAAATGGAAATATTCTGCAACTAAGTCCCATGTGCTGTCAGTAAGCATCAAATCACTCTGATTGGACACTAATCCTCAGGCATGCTTGGCAGAGCCTGCGTGACTGCCTGCCAACTTACTCTGGGCGTCCTTGATGCCTCCGACCAGCACTCCTGTCACTACCCCTCTCCTGGGATCACTCAGACCTGTGAGAGACACCGAGACCTAGCATGCTGGATTGCACGAGGATTGCAGAATGCAGAATGAAGTCCACCTGCAATGTTTGTCCAATTCAATCCTCCCAGCGACTGTTATTTCAATCAGTGATCCACTTGATCTCTTGCTGAGTATAAAGATGAAATGCATCACTTGTTCAGAAAGTTAGAATTTCAGCATTGTTTTAATTGGACTTTTATAGGACTACATAAATTCTAAACATATGCATCTTACTGTTTACTGCAAATTTCAACTCCTTCCCCCCTCTTTCCCAAAGCTCCTCTGATCTCCTTCACTTAGAGAGGCTCCATAATCTGGATTTGCCACTTCACAGTTAAAAGTAAAACACTGAGGGAGTGTTGTGTGTATGCATCTGTGAGTGTGTGTGTGTGTGTGTGAAAGGGGGGGAGGGTTCTTTTTGTAACAGCAGTTAATCCAAAAGCACCTACAACCTTTGCCTTGTAAAAACACTACAACACAACAGGAGCTCATTCCACATCAGTCAAATATGCTGTAGTAAGCAAAACCTACGTGCTACAGCCTTGCAGAATTATATATTAAGCCCCCGCCATGAGCCAAACATAAAGATGTGATTAGCGGTACACGTTTATCATTTTGTTTAACCAAGGTGATGTTCAGTGCAGTGTAAGGCCATGAAGGTGTACCCACCTACCCAGCTGCCTGCACTCACTACATGTCATTGTGGCTGAAACCTGATCCCTTCTGCAGAGGATCCCTGTTTATTAATGCATGAAAACAGATGTAAGGTGAGGAAGTGTCCATTTCCATCCAAATCTAATCTCAGATCCAACCATAGCGCAGGGTAGTAATACATATTTTAGGCTGCGAGGAAAGTCTCTATTAACATCAGCATATTGAGAAAAGTTCCTGAGTATCTCACAGAGGGCATGTGGAAACTGTGCAGGCATGTCCATCGTCACCACTAATATCTTGTTTAATCACGGATGTGTAATTAGAGTAGGAAGAGATCAGAGAGGGAGCAGAGTAGTCTGCTGTTTGCTCAAGATGACAGGAAAAAGCTGATGACAGCGGCTCCAAAACCAATTGTGCAGATGACTGAAAACTTTTTTTTTTTTTGGGGGGGGGGGGGGGGGGGGGGGGGGGGGGTAAGGTCAGAGGAACATTAGTCAGCTTGATGTAAAAAGGAAATTAAAATGGGAAGGAGAAGAGGCAAGAGCGAGCCGTTACACAGATCTAAAACCGACTGTAAAGATGAATTATTAAATCAAAGCTGAGAGTTGGATGAAAAGAATCACTTTTTGAAGCTCATTATGATTTTATTAAACAGGATTTTGCTTTTTATTTATTTATTTTTTAATAAAGTCAATCAAGTTTAACAGTCATTTCAAGTATGAGTATCATTCATCACCTAAAGATCTTTTTTTTTATTATTATTATTATTTATTCTGAGTTTATGTATGTGCTCAAATTATGGCCAAAAAGATTTTGAACTTGTAAAGTGATACTTGTTTGTAGTTGTAAATCAAGCTTTGTAAACCTGTGAAATAAATCTGTATGAGAAATCCAAGTTTGTACATTTGTAAAAAAAGATTTGTATTTGTAAAAATAATATCTGTGAACAAGTGGTGTCAGTGGTGAGGTTACACAAAGGCAAAATGAAGTGCTTTTGTGAACATCTGTGTACAGATACAAAGCAGAAAAGAGTGTAAAACTCAAAGTCTGTGAAGCTTAAGTTTTTGACCTTGTTTTTGATTCTTATTGGACAGTGACAGTCCAATCAGAGGGCAGATGGTTCCATTACCTTCTCGTGTAGATTTATTTTACAGGTTTACAAAGGTTTATATCACAACATCATAAGCTCAAAATCTTTTTGACCCTAATTTGAGCCCATACTTATGCAAATTAGAAACTACTTTCCTAGATGTCAAAAGCAGAAACTATTATTAATTTGTAAAAGATTTTATGTGTATAGTTCATTATTTAAAAGCTTGTTAACAGGCTTTTTTAAGAGTAGTAGTTGCTTAGATGTTTCCAGCTCATACAAATATATTCATACACGCACACACATCTATGTCAAGGGCAGCAGCCTATACTGTATATGAGCTCCCTTGGCTTCTTTCCCCAACCTTATCCACTCCTCTCATTACCTCTTCTGGCCCGGCTCTCGAGAGACTCTGGCTCTCAGTACAGCGGAGCAGATCACACATCCCCATAAAGTCAACCTCAAACAGAGAGACGGGGGCAGAGGTGTGTACTCAGGGTTTGCAGATCTAATCCTGACAGGCAAGTAAATCGCAGAGTTCTGTTTGTCTCAAACTAAACAGTGTTTGACTTTCAAATTCTAATGTTCCTCCATTTGCCATATTTGCCAGACTGTGCACACAACACCAGATTCACTGTAACAGAGGGATTTAGGAATTAAGCCGGGGATTTTAGAACAAATATAATACCACCCCAGCAGAAGCTTATAAGGACCTTACATTGAATAAGACTTGAGTGAGGAAAATTTTAAAATGACTAAAGCATACAGAAAACTAGAGTAAATGGACCTCATGCAAGGATGCAATTATGTAGTTTAGAGTTCTTTTCCGGCTAATAGATTTCAGAAAACTCTTAACTACAGCCTAGTATACTGTGTGTGTACATATATTATATATATATATTACAGGACTACAGTTCTTCCAGTATTAAGCACTAAGAAGCAAGTGGCAAGTCAGACATGGTGTGTAACAGTCAGATTTGTATTTAAACTGTCACACAAGATGTTTGCAATTGTTTAACACTCTACATCTCTGTCACTCAGTGCTCTCAGTCCCTGCTTCCACATTAATATTGCAGCTAAGACAGCAGGAAAACCCCGAGGTGGGGTCACTGTGTGTGTGTGTGTGTGTGTGAGAGAGAGAGAGAGAGTGTGTGTGGTCTGCGTGTGTGTGTGTGAGCAAGCATGCGTGCACTCGGTGGTGCATGTTTTAACCAGGTTAAATATTTGCATGCCGTACCAAACATTGTGTTCACATGCAACAAGCCCATTTGGAAATTTGCTGTCACTCACACTCACCCATCCATCTATCCACCCACCCACACTCACACACACATACACACAAACACACATAAAGCACCACACATGCCCGGCTCACACAGTCCCAGGTCCCCCATCCCGTCTTTTCCGCCCTGTTCTGCTCGTCTTCTGAACGTGCAGCAGAGACAGAAGCGGCCGCGGTGCTTCGTTAATGTCCCTTCTCATTCACACACGCAAACCGCTGCTAAAGCCTTGGCCTTGGTCTGATGTGCATACATGAATAGAAATCGCACGCTAACTCAAAGTGAATACTGCACTGCAACAGAAATAAAAACAACTGTCTCCTATAGTGTGACATGTCACGTATTCATGGCATGATTTGAATGTTAAACACACATTGACTTATGCATGAGCGTGGGGCAGGAGGCACTAACTGGAAATGGGATTACAATGCTAGTGCCGCTGCAAAGAATAATGGTGTCAGACGAATTGTAATGCACTCTTGACAGATATTATGTCCATGGCTGCCTTGTATGTGATTCCAGTGGGATTATTTGTCTCTGAAAGCATCTCCATAGGGACTAAATGGACTGTAAAATGGAGGTTGATGGCAATGAAGCTAGTACTTATCTAAATGACAATCATATACTCACTTGGAGTAACATTCTGAAATGACAAGCGGCCTTTTTCCATGGTGCTAGCATACATGCGCTTCACACACACAGCAGCAAAAGCCCACAAGCTCTCCAGAATTTCCTCTGTGTCAGCTATGTTATGGAGAGATCCCTTTGCCCACAATCCATCTCCTTAGGGTGCATCCCGTCACCCCACATCCCTCACCCATCTTTCATCCGGCCTCCAGGCCGATCCTAGAAAAGCCACAGGTCATTATAATACTTAGTGTTGTAGCTGGAGAGCTCATTTTGAAATGAGATATTTTCCAGGAACTCATTTCCAACTTTCAACCACTGCTAAGAGACATGCCAGCTCAAACAAAGGCAAATGCAGACAGTAGACATAAGAAAAGGAAAGCACTCAACATCAGAAAATTTCATTCAAGAGGCAGTCACACTCTCTTAATAATAACACAATCACACATGCCAGTTTGCTGCAAGTGATTATGATAATTTCCCTCTAAAAACAACCCCTTCTATTATTCTTGTATCTGCCCCCCCGTTCTCCATGCCCCTCCTCACCTCTCCACAAAGCCTATAAAGGGGTCGTGGGTTTTTTGGTGAGGAGCCTGGATCAAGCCCGAGGTGGGGTGGGGTGCAGGGTGGGGGTGGGCCGAGGGGGTGGTGGGTCAGACCCAGATACTGGCTCGGATGCTGACCTCATACGAGAGCTGGATGCCAGAGCGTGGGGAGGATGAGGGGGGAGTGAAAGCACGGAGGTGGATGTAGCAGAGCCCTGAGTCTCAGTCATCCCCCCCACCCCACCTGCAGGGGGAGGATGACATCAGGACACCCCCTTCCTTTTTGCCTCCCTGGTTGTCCTCTCTGTTTAATATGAGGCGTTTTGTTATGAAAAAGCTCGCATGAATAATTCACAGGCTAAATTTTATGGTATTTTAGCCTGACTGGCCAGTATTTACTGTTCTGTTTAAACATTTCCTCCTCGTGTACACTGACAAACCAAGAGAGGCATTATCGACACTAACATGTTTATTTAACGACAACTAAAACACTTGGAATCACGCCACGACAAATTCCACCACCCACCTTGTGGTGTTTGCGTCCAAGCACAGATTTGCGACAGCAATCAACATTCAGGAACATGCTGTCGCTGCGACTAGTTCACGTCACGCGCCTCTCGCCATCCATCTCTGCCCGGATCGGTCAGCTAGCTCTTGCCTGGCGGTGGCAAAAAGCGACTCGCGATGCTGCCCAAGCCAATGCAATACTGGTACACAGATGGGCGGACGAAGGAAGCCTTGAGGAGAGAGTGTGTCAGGGGTGAGAGAGAAAAAAGGGGAATAAAGGAAGGGAGTATGAGACAGTGCTCACAACAGTGTTTGCCACAGTTCCCTTATTGCAGTTACCTCCTCCTGGCATAAGCAAACCCACAACAGAGGAACAGTTGCACCATATGCATTTTGAAAGCTGATATCTAAACTAAAACAATGCTGTTGAGCAATGGAGGAAATAAATGGGTAATTTGTGTAATCCGCATTAAAACTGACTTTACTGATGGATTTAAAAGCAAACAAAAATCCTTCTGTGATTTGACAAGTGTCAAAAACAATTCGATGATGATCAATTGGTTTTTCCACAATATTTTCTAAATTAACTATTGCTGACTGTCTTGCAGACAAATTGATGGATAAGGCCAACGTTATATAAATTAGCGTGTTTATTCAGCCAACGGTCCAAAACAAAAACATATTCAGTTAATTATTACCCTGAAATGCATCAAATCCTCACATCTGCGCGAAACTGGAACCAACAAATGTTTGGCATCTCTGCTTCAAAAACTGACAGCAACGTTGACTGTATAAAGTCGCATTATAAAGTAAAACAACAACCCTCAGGGGAAAAGGGCAGAGGTGCAATTTTACCCAGCAAATACAGTTTATCTAATGAGTGGGTATTGTTTAAGTTGTCCTCCACTAACAAAGTGATCCTGCCAGACGTGCGTTCAGATCTGCACGATCTACCAGCTCAGATAAAGCTGTTCCTGAGAAAACCCCATGTTGATTGATTGATAACTGTCAAAAGTAATGAATCAAAGATAATGACTCCTCTGTTTCAGCTTCTCCAATGTGATGATCGGCACAGCTGCACAGTTTAGTATCATTTGTAATTTAGTATCTTTGGGTTTGAATGTTGGTCAGACAAATACAAGACTGTAAAGTCACCTTGGGTTCTAGAAATTGGCATGAGCATGTTTCTGATTATTAGTTAAACAAAAAAAATAACAGAAAGAGTTGCAGCCTAGTTGTGACCCGTGCGTGTCTGATTTGAAAACCACAAAATCCAACATGAAAGCGAAAGGACAGTGAATCATGAGATATCTCAATGGTAAAACATCCACCGTTCGGTAAAATCTACATTCCAGCACTGTGACGACTTTTGATGTGAGTAAACAGCCACACGATCAACCATTTGAATTCGATTTGGGGCCACAGGCTTGCGGCTCAGTTAACCCTCATCACAATGAGTAAAAGATGTAATCAATGCACTCGCTGTAAACTAAGTATTGGATTGAAACTGGTACCCTCAGAAGATAAATGGAGATTAGGGAGGCTTCTCTGCTTGCGTCCTACGCCGAGTGCGACCTGACGCCCGGCAGCAATCACAATCGCTCCATAACGTTCTTGTTTTGTCAATACACATAATATGAACTTTGATTTCTATTTCACGCCTCAGTCCAACACTCTGTTTATAGATAATAGTGGGTGGCTTTGACATTGGTGCAAGAACACCCCATGCCTCTGGTTTTGAAATACCCTTTTATATGGTTGAATGATTTAACGCTACCATGGAAAACAGCGTGATTCACCAACCTCCTGATCTTTAACTCCTCGATATGAATCACCCTGCGGCACATTTTTAAGAGCAGCTGTGATGACTAACTGCACCAGGAAAAAAAAATCCCACTCTTCTTTGGTGGTATTTCATTGTTGATAAGCAGAGGAAACATGGACATGGCTGAAGATGTCTGTGGAACAAATGGTGCAAATGAAAATATTGTTATATGATGTTTATCATATTGCCTCCTTAGAAAGAAATTTTTAGTCATTCTTTTGTGTTTAAAAAAGAGAGAGAGAAAAGTGTTTCCAGGGTTGGTGGTTTGGAGAGGTTAAGATGCCACATGTGGCTCTCATTCTGAGGGTGAAACAGACAACATCCACTGCTTCATTGGGAATCTATTATATTTTAACATACTCAATCTCAATACAGTTTTCTCAGAAAGGGACAAATAGATACCTGATACTTGAGAGTTTTAATGTGGAATACTCAATATTGCTCGAAAGAAATCGATGGTTTCACTTACCTGACTGAAGTGAAACTGGAACATTATGTTCCTTGTCTGATAAGGAGACTGAAGTGAATTTATTGAATGTGACTGATTATTTTGCATTTTATACATATATAACAGCATTATCCATGAGCCTGAGACTGTCATGAGCTAACTTACGTTCTATTTTCTGACAGACCCCAAGGCCAGTCAAGTGATGGAGGAGCAAAACAGTGTAACCCATTTTTTTTTAGATAGCGGTTGGAAGAAGTCCACATTAGAAGAGGTCTGGGTAGATATTGTGGACAGGAGGGAGGGGTGCAGGGCCAGGAAGCTGTGCTTAGATCAAACTAGTTTATCTGAAGGTGTCGTCCGACGATGTCCAAAAGGCAGTCTGAAATGTTTATAGCGGTTCTGAACTGCCGCGCAGGATGTGAAAGCCTGCAGCCAGAGACAAGGTGAGATGTTATAGCGAGGATAATGGCACACACTTTTTTCTCTTTGAAGGCTATTCATGGTGTTGCACTCGTGTGTACACACAAAAATATCGACAAAGTAGTGGGCGGATAATGTTCAAAAGAATTCAATCCCCATCTGTTTCAACTCCAGAAATGGTCACTGGTGCTTGTCATGTTGTCCGTTTTCAGAAATTGGAACGATTGAAAGTTGTGGAGGAGAAGGTTTCAGACACTGTCTGACCATCACAAAAGAAATGCACTTTGTTTGAAACGCGTAGCTCGCTACAATATATTGCCGTGTATATGTGATGTGAAGTACCACGAAACGAATTCTAACAAAAGTCATTTAACTTAGCTTCATTTTGCTAAGACACGTTTACTTTTCACAAAAGACAAATGAAGGAAACCCTCCATGAGAAATTGCAATGAGCTGGCTTCTTTACCTCATTTCAGACAACTTCTGTATTGTGGAATTATTTGGTGCATGAGCATGGGGTGAGGTATGTGTGCGGACACATACACACACTAAACAAACGATCAGAGAATCAGTGGCTCCAGTTGGTGGTTAAGTAAAGAATAAATAAGCCAAGAAAACAAAGGAAAATCTCTTGCTTTCTGTCTTGCTCTCTTTCATAACACACACACACATATAATGCACATCTGCCTGTAAATCAATCCCACACACCCCCTACCCAGGACTCTGGTGCTTCCTTTATTACAAACTCCCTATTTCATCTCTCCCGTAATCTGGAAGGCTTATCGAAGACTCAAGTCTCATTCAGCCAACCCAACCTCCTCTACACCACCTCCACACACACACACACACACACACCTTTCTCTCTCCCCGACAGCCTTCAAGCCAAAGTTTGGAGCCTCGGCTGGTCCCCAAAATCCTTTTGACACACAAACACACTTGGCCAAGCGATCCCACTGGCTTTTCACTGAATTTGTGTGAACTGACTTAAATACTGGTGAAACATTTCCATATAACTGTGAGGAGAATCTTTTTTGTCATCTTACAATATAAACCTGTGGAATTAATACAAACACACTCAGGTTATGTGTACACACAGAAAGACCGCGAGCTCCCCCACGTGTTGCCAGCTACAAATCACATGTGCACATTAAAAAAGCACACAGAGGGGAAAGAAAGGGGAGTAGCGAGGTCTGTCTCACCTCACAGATCCCTGTCCAACCGCCTGGCGTTTCACTTTATGTTTATCGACAAACCATCCTGTCACAGCTTAAGCAGCTCTCCTCCTGCCAGTTTTAGGTCCAGCCCTCCTCCCAAAGTCTCCATCCTCTGCAAGTTTAGCTAGATGATGTCTTGTACCTGAAATTCCAAGACAGCAGGGACAAAATTCTTTGACAAACAGTCTGGTAACAACCACATAATCAGTATATCGACATTATCTATCCTTACCTTCAACAGGTTAAATTTCACAGCTTAATTTTGATGGATTTTTCATTCCCATTTTTCAATTATGGTATCATCTGTTTCCACTGAATAATTAGTTGACTGGTCATGAGGGCTGAGCAAAAAAACATAATTCCTGCCATATGGTGTATTATTACTCACGTATCTTGAAGTTAGCGCGGGCCAGCAGCAGAGTCACATTTAAAACTTACACTGGCAATAAGCGACTTCCCAACAATGTTCAAGCGGGACATGACACATGTGGCCAGAGGTGGGTGTCTGTGTCACGATTTTGAAAAAAGGAGAAGTCCACATCAAATACAAAAACCAATAAAATACTGAGGTATTTTTTTGCACTAAATCTTTAATCTAACTTTAAAGCTTCTGATGAAAGCTGCAGCTGTTTTTGTCTATTGTAGTAGACTTGTGGCTTTACGTCTTTTTAACTTCATCTGATTCAGAAACTGAGAAAGTTAGATAACTTTTTGTGTCACTGTTGCTGCGATTTAACATCATGATAATCTGATATAATCAGACGAAAGAAATTGAATCTCCCGAGGTGCATCACAAGAAGTCAAGAATTATCACCTGACAGCAGTCACGCACAGTTGTTTCCTGCCTCAAACCTCAGCAGAGTCACTGAGCTGCCTCCTTTGCAAATGTGACCTTTGCCTCATGGGATCCACTCTCCACTAGAGGGAGCCTCATCTCAGAGAGCACCATTTATTTGAATTTAATGAAGGAATGCTCATTTCCAGCCTGGAGCCTGCCATTACAAAAGCAGACAAACACAGAGTGAGTGAGTAAATGAGGCGTTTTCACCAATCGTTTATGTTCAGTGAATGATGGCCCTCTAAAGAGCTATCTTCTAACTGGTTCCTGCAGAAGCCTGAGGGACACGGCACAGTTTTTTTGGGGGGGAAACAGAGACAGGCAGAGATAGACAGAGGAGGGTATATGAATACATACACACACACACACACACACACACACACACACACACACACACACACACACAGAGGCAAAAAGACACACAAGATGACAAGCAGAAATGTAGGCTTTCGACACACACACACACACACACACACTATTTCTCTCTCTAAGGGCAGCGAGTCACACAAAGAATGTGGGTCAGTTAGTCAGCAGACGGGAGGAGGTTGTATCAGCAGAATAAAGACATAAAGGGGGGTTGGTGAGGAGGGAAAGTACTAGAAAAACATCATCTAACAGGATGAGTACAGTGTGACACCATCCTCCTCACCTACATTTTAACTGTATCTCTTCAGCGCTTTCGTGATTTATAACCCCACCTCTGTTTCTTTCCATGATGGGCCTCTGGGCCTAAATCCTAGAGTGCTGCACTTTTGAGAATGGCTCTCTACTGACTATTTATATGATGATGTATTGATATTTGCGTACCAGAAGCAATTATAACTGCTATGTTCTGTCAGTAGTGACAGTGCTGATTGTCTGAACGATGCACAGTATTTTTATTTGGCCAGCTGTTGGGGCATTTTTCCCAGCTGCAGGAACGGGGGGGTGGGTGGGGGTGGTGGGCACTGCAGCTAGTGATTTTAAAAGAAACATTACCGTACCCCCTGCGTTCAACACACTATGAGCTCCTGTCTTTCTCTTGACATGTGGCAAACACACTGCATGTTTTGTTAATTTTAACTGAGAATACTGCAGCTACAGCACCAGTCAGCTGTGCTAGCTTCCCCTCCTCCACAAGGTGCCTTCCTGCCAGTAGCCAAGACCACATGTGGGAGCCGAGGAGAAGTAATTGAGCGCAGGGAAAGCAGGAAACAGTCAGTCAGGAGTAAGGCGGGGAGTCAGCGCCTTGGCGAACAGACTGGAGGAGACGTGCATGGCATCTCTGACTCTGTGCGGTAAAGGTAAGGCAACACTACAGGTCATGAGTACTGAAATACTAGTCATTATAAACTCTCCTGATATAGACTTCACTCACTGACGACCGCCTCAGCGACAAACTGTAATACAGGCTGCACCTACAGCCAGGTGCCTGCTAAACAATTCCTTAAGATCACACTGTTAAATAACATGTGGTGGTTATACAATGAGAATGAGGACAAATGATATCATCACAATAGCTCTGTTAAGTCATTATTTTGAGAACTGTGTTCAGATATTAATTTAAGTGGTTTTAATATAAAGCAATTACTTGCATTAGATGATATAAGGTGAGGCTAGGAAATTATTCGCTAAAGATTTACCATTATACCAACATCAGCCAAAGTGTACGTGATGATAGGTTCATAAATGTTCTGTTGTCCAAATTAAGGAGTTATTGTGGGAGTTATTATTCTATAACGATGTAATTCATAAAAGAGGGAACAATTAATTTGTAGTATATTTGATTTGATCATATGACACATAGTGTTAATTTAGATGATGATTTTAATTGATCGATTATACATACAGAAATATCCTCAACTTGTTACTTAAAAATACATTTGTGATTAAAAAAGAACCCTCACCAAGTATCAGTTGTACTATTTATCACATATTAGATATAACTCAGAACACTGAACCCAAACGATAATCATCATCTACACCTTGGAATCGTTTCAAATGACATTTCATCACTTCCTCGCTGGTGGTCTCATGATGGATGGCAAACCCCGTCGGTTCAGTGGAAGGGCTCTCAGCAGTTTGAGAGCTACTTTTTTTTTTTTTTTAAACCAAAACCCAAAGCTGCGTGCATGACTTCATTTGTATAAATTAATTCCAGAGGACTGACTCCGCGTAAAGAAGGAGATCCACCCATTTCCAGGGGGAAAAAACTGACCCACTGCCGGGTTGAAAAAGTCAACAACTTCGAGCAGAGCTTCCACCAGTGAGTGCCAGGAGAGAAGTACAGTTATCCGGCGCCTTTAGCACCACATCGCTGTTGATTACCGAAAGTTACTTGACTAAGTGCTGTTATGTAATTTAACAATAAGGGGATTGACCGAGAGAAAATACGCACTCTGTGCTGGGAGGAGAGGAGATAGCTGAGGAGAAAGTCAGTCACACATACACAGACATGCAAACGACAGAAATACACAACTCCAGGGGATTGTCTGGCTCATGAGAGAGGCAGGTGCTCTGCTCAACACACACACACACACACACACACAAACACACACACAGCAGTGTGCTACTAGGCCGGGTAGTCAGCGTCTACAGGTTCTCTGACAAGTCTGTGAATATTACCAAGTCGGATAGGTGACCAAAGTAACTGTTGTCAGATTTGACGAAAGATGCAAACCTCACAACATTCCTCAGTAATAGAGGATTTTTTTTTTGTTAGCCAAGATTTTGTCTTTGTGGGTTGAGAAAATGTGTTTTAACAATAAAAGAATTCAGACTTTTAGAGCTATAGCATGATTTATGACAAAGACATCTGTATGCCCATTTCTGCAGTATAGCTAATTCGTAAACAAATACGCTGTAATCACATCTTGCCTTTTCACTTCTGGATGCATTTCATGCACTGTTGACTCTGCACTGTGACTGTGACCCGCAGTATACCATACCCTGAGTGAAACCATTTTCAAGGGTATATATACTGTGTATCTATACTAAGGCACTATAGTTTCATCAGTTTTAACATGAGCTTTTTTTTTGTGCATCTGTGTTACGGGCGTTTCTGCATGTTCTTTTTGAGTATAAACTTATCATGGCTTCTTGATTTGCTCAAATTGACTTCTGATATCTAGAAATGAAATGATTTGTCAACAATCTTTAAATCCATCTGAAAACTATTTTAATAATCAGGGCAATCGCCGATATTCCATGTACAATGTCAATATATATTGGTTCCAGCTTCTCCAATTTGAGGATTCTAAAACTTTAACGGACTAAAAATAGAATCAATCATTAAATAATCAGCAGATTAATCAAGAATTAAATAATCAGTTGCAGCGCCACTGATGTAATATAGTATATTTTTGTGGAATGGTGAAGTGATCAAAAATCAACAAAATAATAGCAGTCTTTAACTAGCAAAGTTAGATGGAAAGCTTAGCTCCCAGTGACGATTAAACTGCCACCAAACATTTTCCCTACCGATAACATGCACTGCTAGCTACTAAAAGAAATGTGTGACAGTTATTGACATCATATTGCAGGATTTCTAGAGCACAGTTTTTAAACTTTCTAGAAATTTATTTCCGCCAAGAGTTGCATGTTTGGTCTACAAAAGCGTTGAAGTTTCCTGTGAAGCCTTGACTTCGCAAGTTAATTTCAACAGATAATTTAAATGCCACTGTGATGACAGATTCAAAAATAAAGCCTTTTATGTACTCTTTAACAGTGGACAAATAAGTGGAGCAGAGTTGAGGGTGTTCAGATATAAGAGCTTGTCACACTTGTGAATTGTGGCAGATGTTCACCACAGATGTGCTCCCACAGCTTCACTGTGTCTCACAGGCGGCACAAACAGAAGTAAAATTTCATCAAACACAAAAAAAAAAAAAAAAAATTGTGTGGTCAAAACCAGACATTATACCGCATTGTTGCAGCTGTTGCATCAGAGTGCTTCCTCCATCTGACACCCTGCACGTCAAGAAATTTCACAAGCAGAGCAAGCCAGTTTTACACTTTCAGAAACATATCTATTTCAGCTTTAGATCTCTTCACTGCACTCATTCTTTCTACTCCTTTGTGGAAGAAAAGTACATAAAAAGCCAGGCAGCCCAGGAGATCTTGTTTAGGTTGGTAATAGCGCAGAGGAAGAGAAGTGAAAGAGAGATCTTTTTCTGACTAAAGCCATATCTCAGAGGAGCACTCTCTCCAGATTAAGAAACCTGTGGGTTTGGTTAAAGGTGAAAAAGCACAGAATGAAGTAGCTCCAGCTTAACTTTGTCAAAGACGTGTTTGACTGAAATATCTATGCAGGCGTCAACTACAAGGGGAGTTTCATCTTGAAAAAGGACATCCGCGCTTTTTAGACCATCAGCCAAGCTTCCAGTCCTTGACCTCAGTGAACTAGTTTAACTATGTAACTTGATGACCACCGCCCATGCACAAAAGGGACAGAGCTACAAGAATGCATCTTGTAGCCAAGAATCGCTTTGATAAACTGGTGCCCTTTTTACACAAACTGGAAATAGTGCTCTTTTTAAGAGCAGCCTTGTCTTCATAACATGTGATAGCTATGCATCATATACATCATTAGCCAGGCTAGGTTTTTCCGCTTCAGTTTCTATGCCAAGCTAAGCTAGCAGGCTTCTTACCTAGCTTTGTATTTACCACACAGACATAACAGTGGTATTGATCTTCTCATCTAACTCTTGGGCAAGAAAGTGAATAAGCATATTTCCTATAATGTTGACTTATTCCTTTAACAGTTGGAATGAATGCTTAGAAACTGTGCATTAGATGCTATTTCTCGATGGACACGGCTGCAGTGAAATCTCATTAGCAGTAATTACTGAATAGGAGACCTTACAGTCAATATTTTAAGGAAGGTATGTGTCGACACCTAAAGTACTGCTTAAGAGTCTATGATTTATGTCCCCTGGAAAGTGCAAGACAGCAGAAAATAGCTGTTGTATAAAGAGAAGGTGGTTGCCTCTCTCCTCACATCTGATAGTTGGGGCTCTGAGGGCAATGTGCTGTCACCAGGGCCGCTGATTTACACCTCCTCCCACCCTGCCAGCCCCTTTCTTCTCCAGCCCTCCTTGTTCAAACACACCAGTTACTGGATACAATTACAGCCTCTTTCTACCTCTCCATCATCATCAAGATCCCTGGGCCTGTCAGTCCATCTGTGCCTCTCCATGTATCCTTTTCACCATATCCTGTCAGCTCTCTCAGACAGCCGCCCTTTCATTCCCATTCCTCCTTTACATCGCTTCTTTTCCAAAACTGCTTTCCCATCCTCCCTCTCTCCCCCCTCCCCTCACACTTTCCATCTTTCTCCTCTCCTCTAAAATGAATGAGACTGCAGCAGTACTAACTGCTGACTTGGCCACGCAATTTTGTAATAATGCCTATCTGCTTAAGTCACCCTGAAAACGCATACAGGATATTATTGTGCACGGCAATTAAGGTCAAACCCATTGAGGGCTTCTCGGCGTGGCCTGCATTCCCCTCTCTCTCCAGCTCTCACATCTAATGAACTAAAACAAAGTCTGCATAAAATCTCCACTAGGATAATTGGCAATTCTATTTTTTCACAACACCACTACACAACACAGACCACTGAAGACTTAGAACAATACAGAGTCCACGCTTGAATTAAATAAAAAAACACTGTAAACATGTTCCCAAATATTATCCTGGTATTTTTTCCTCTACCTGACACTAGATACTGAACACATATAGTATTTACTCATCTCTCAACTCACGGTATACATACATGCACAAGCAATCACACCAAACCAGTGGCACTTGCTGGGACAGGGTAAAAGGCTGTGTCTGCAATGTTACTTGTGGTAATAAATCTGCCTTTTCCACTTCTCCTGTTGACATTCAATATGACAAAACTGACTCCCAGACCTTCTTCTCTGAGGATCAAAGCTCAGTACTGTACAAACTAATCTACATATATGAACAATACACTTAATACAACACTAATTTCTTTTCATGTCTCCTGAGGTATAGGATGAGACCAATCTTCCTGATGAGCGCGATTGATAATGAATGCACCATAGACACCATAAACGCTCACTGCTAAGTAGGATACCGGCTGGTTAATTGACATGAGGTGACAATAATTTGCGGTAACAACCAATTGGATCAGAATTAAAAAGAGTTTACAAAGCTTGTGTTTTATATATATTTTACATATTTTGAAGTCTTGACCTCGGATTGTGTTCATATCTAGGTAGGTGTAAATTTCCAATCTATACAACATGCCAGCATCCGTAGATCTAGCAATGCCATCATTCCTGCTCTGACTTGACCTCTAACCAGTAACCCACTGAGCACCCATTGCATCAGAAGGAGCACAGCCCCGGTTGGTGCCATGTCTCAAACCATCCAGGCAGGACAAAGAAAAAGATCATGTGTGTATCAATTTATATTCACAAGTTAAAAGTCTTGCCAGTGGCACATTGTGTCTACAGACGGTGTAAACTGTAATTAGCTGGTGTCTTCACCATCTCACCTTGTCTCTCTTCCCAGCTCTTTAGCACTTTTCCTATCCTCAGATAACCTATTAACACAAGGCCAGAGCAAAAACAAAAAAAGTCAAGGTGTCTGTTAATATAAGTCTAACAATTTAGTCTCCATTTACTCAAAATATCTAACCCATTCTCAGTGATTCCATACACCTCTCCAGAGTGAAATATTTAAAACCATTTAACTGTAACATGATAGAAACCCAAAGGAAAGAGCAAGACGAATGACAAAAAAGCAAATTAAATTTTAGGCTATTGAATAATTATGCATCAGGGAGATGGCTCAAATTCTTACAAAAAAAAAAAATTTAATGAAAAACAAATGCATTGGAAAATAACTTAAAAACTAGAAAAATGGCTGATTGAAGAAAGATGCCAGAGTCCTATTTCAGGAGTAAATTTAAGATTTTTAGAGAAACACGGAGCATGACTAATGAGGAGGATCAAAACGACGGCTTCGGGGTCTAAGAAGTAAAGCTGGGTTTCTAGAAACCACACATACCACAACATAAATACCTTTCTTTTCTATGTCGGAAAATCTTGCCTCCACATAACACGAGAATTGTTAATAACTTGCACGAAATCCCTTTTGAATCGCTTTTTAGTAATTAGATACACTTGTACATTTTTCAGTGTTGAGGTTGGCAAGGCCTGTATTAATTGTTGAACCTACGATCTGTCTTTTCCCACTCTATTAACCACTGAGCACCTGATACATATGCAACAACTGCAATTAGACTGCAAATTAATTGTAGAGATGAGTTCAATATGAGTGCAAATGCTCATATTTTGAATGAGATTTGGTTCGCCCACACTTCAGAGAGGTAAATCATGAAACAGAAAATGTAATCATCATTATAAGAGAGCTTCTCAACCTTTATCCACATAAATTAGCCCTAATGTATCAACCTACTGTAACATCATACCTCTTGGCGATAAACTCAGTCAACAAAGAAAAATTCATTTTGGTATCTTTTACAAAGTACACACTTACAGCAGATGGATTTCATTAATCATGTAAACTACATTCAGAGATATAGTTTTTAATTGTATAATGAAATAATGATTTTAAATTGTTTTCACTTCCTTATAAGAAAGAGGCTTTAAACCACACCCTAAAGCTTTAAAAGATGGGCTGGTATTTAACACTTACTATGAACAAACAACTTAAAAGTCTCAAGATTGCATTATTTATTGATCAACACTGCACTTTATTTAAACAAAAGCATTTTACCTTGAATCTTTACTTACACAGTTGCTGAGTAAACGTTGCTGCCAATCATTTCACAATGTAATGATAGCGTGAATAGTGTATGTATGTTCCAGACCTAAATAAACGGGTTTGTTACAAGGCTTTTACGGTAATTAGAAGTCTTTTGTCTTGGCATGTGTGAAATAAATTCAACAGTGCAGGGTCCATCTGGAGGACGCCGGTAACATTTCAGATTTTTCAGTTATTGGTGCTAATGCTAGAACTGAGTTTCAGAGCTAAAACAAGATGGAATTTTTTCAGAATTTTGGTTTGGGGAACATAACGAATTATAGAAATCTTTTTTTTTTCTTTATTTAACAAAGTATGCCAAACTTCTCAGTGCATTAGCGCTTAATCTTAGCAATAATAAGCATGGGCTCAAATCAATCTTAAATCAACTTTTGTAAAGTGGTGAGGTTAGATATCGAATTATTTGTGTAACACCACTTTTCAAATTTCAAATCTTATCGCCGACCTGAGTCCATACACAAGCAGCCAAAAAGAGCTCTGACTGAAAAAGGTTGTCTAGATTCAGCACGGAGAATCTTGAAAAGCATTTCCATGCAAACTTTAAATTACCACTCAGTACCAAGGTTTTGAAGTCCGGCCATACTGGCAGTGTGATAGCCAGCGGTATGCTAGTCAGGTTAGCCTCTAGCTCAGCCACGATTTTCACGCAGATCAGGGCTGTGAGCTGAAGATCTTGAGGCGACAAAGGTTCAGGGGCTCCAATGGTGGAGCCACCCGAGCTCCGATTACAAAAGGCCAGCTGAACCAGGCACTGGCAGTAATCTGCCCAACACCGCACAGCGTAAAACATCTGTTAGGTTCTTCAACAGCAAACTATGTATAAGGTGAGTAGAATGGCAGCTGAGTAAATGGGTTATAGCCAAGCTTGCCCCAGAGGCCAACTCACTGTGAGCTGAACGCCACTGACCCAGATTAATACCAACCACAGCAGCGCCAGGACTATTTAAACACCCAGGTTTCCTGGCCTTTCTGTCTGCGTGAAATGATTCCATCTCTGTCGACTCAGCTGCTTATGAGAACACCACTGCCACTGCCCACGCACACACACACACACACATATATATATACACACACACACACACATATAGACAGACACCTAAAACACAATGTGGTCGGCTGGAACCTTGAGCCAAGGTGGTGTCTGGCTGCATCCAGCCTCCAGGGAAGAGGGCTCTGAAAACTCTGCCCAGTATAAAAGGCTCAAGGATGGAGAATGAGACGCCGATAATACCGTAGTAATGATGGCGCGGCAGCAAACCACAGAACATTTTAGTCAATGCAACCTGAAAAGACTTACCAGTGACAGCAGGTTTTGTCTCCCAAGTCCACCTCTGATGAGTACAGTGCTTGTGGAAGTCTCTTTTCAGCTTCCTCAGGAATTAATAGCTTGCTTATAATATACACGACTACCGCGTGTGTTTGTTTGTATCTGTCTAGGTCTGTGTGCAAGTATGAGGGTTTTCCTCCTGCTTAAGTGTATATGTGTGCATTGTGCAGGTTTATTACAGTGGCATGCTTCCCTGACCAAGGACAGCAGCTGGTATTCAATAGATAGCAAAACAGAAGAAACACAGACAGGAAAGGAGAGCCAGCACATCCTCACTACCTGTGAGCAAGAGCACATATTGAAACTAAGAAAAAGAAAGAAAAAGATATAAGACAAGGCACAGACGGATTTAGAGGCAACTGATATTCAGGAAAATAAGGGACAGAGAGCTCCAGCGGTAGAGAAAAAAAAAAAAAGGAGAAAGAGAAAGGGCTAGGGGATGAAGTTTATCCAAGGAGAAAAGACACGCCAAGTAGGTGAAAAAGTGGAACAAAAGCTATGTTCTGTGTTATTTGAAATGTTTCAGTAGTCTGCTAAACTTCCCTGAGGCTGAAAACACTAGAAAACATATAACTTCAAGTTTATCATTATTTCATCTGCATGTGTAGAGTGAAATGAAAACACTTTTCTCATGGTACATTCCTGGCAAGATCAAAAAAACAAGAAAAACAAAGGAGCTATAAGGAATGAAGAAATAGAAATTCAAACTGTATTTTCCTTGGTACATCAATTGTATAAAAAAAACTGCATTGATCGCATGTCTGAACAGGATAATAGGACATCTACTTTCTCATTGAAATCGGCATAGCAGCTTTTTAACAGTTCATGGCTGTAGAAGAAGATGTTGGAAGCTAGATAAACAAAAAACAGCACTTTATTCTGCTCCTTAAATGTTATATTATAAAGAAATATGTCTCTGCTTGATATGTCGAGTGTAGAAAGAAGATGCTAGAAAAAGGCACACACATGTATTATGCTCTAAAATAGCATGTCTGAAACCAGGATAATGTACTTAACCCTTCACACAGTCCCGAGGGTAGTATTCACAGAGGACTGAGTGGAGGACTGAGGAGTCTGTGGCTTCTCTTGAGCTTCAGTGAAACATTAACCCACAGTAAATCCTTGTTCAGGATCAGGAATCAACATTCCATACGGGCGAAATCAAATATGCGTTCTTTAGCGAATAAGCTGACGAGTTGAAAAGCCAACCATCCCACCGAGCTTCAGCGCGGAGAATCAAAGAATTACTCGGCTCGCCAAACATTGGTAATATCCATATTCATAATGGAGAGGCTAAGGTGATAAGACTCCATCATTCAGCCCCCACTGTTTTCATAACACTTCCCCATAACTGCTAGCAACAAGTAGATAATATGCCACTTTTCACAGATGAGTGATGAGAAGGATGACAGTCACCCTATTTATTTCTACAGCAACAAGTAGACAACTGCTTTTTGTGTGACACCGTGGCATGTGTGTGTGTGTGTGTGTGTGTGTGTGTGTGTGTGTGTGTGTGTGAGAGAGTATGAGCGCTGATGCTCTGTAACAGCTTAATTACGTTGATGTCCACTGCTCATTTAAATCGCAGAGAAGTGCAGCCTCTCACCTAACAGGGTTTAGGAGTCAAATGGTTTTGATGGATATCTGCCAGATTTCCTGTTTGGACCCCTGCCAGTATTTATGCGAGCAAAGGAGGCTGTTAGAAGCATGAAAGCTTGGTATGTAGACAGTTTTAGCCTGAACTGCAAGGATAAACTTACAGCATTGAAAACAAAGGTTGGGTTATCCCATCGGCCTAAGGGGGCTCCACTCACACCAGCATTAAAAACCATCATGCAACTGCGTGGTGCCGCCGAGGGGGCAAAAGTAAACCTGTGAACATTTTTACATCAAGTCTAACTTACAAGCAAAATCATAATGGCAAGCCACCCTTGATGGGCTGATCTTGAGGGAACAGAAAACTGGAGAGCTATCAGAGGTTATTAGCTATGGTGCACCATCCACTTTTTAGAGTTATTGTGACTGATTAGCCCTAGTACAACCCTGTCGCAAGCACATTAGCGTTAGTTTGCCAAAAACAGAGGTTTGCATGTTGTTGTACAAGTTGCCACTGTACCACTGACCGCCAAAGTTTCCGCAAAGGTGCCTGGTCAATCTGTTGCCACTGGCTTTGCACCAGATTCATATCATGCAATTGGGACACCATAAGAATAAGAAACTGTGGAGGGCCTTTGCTCTAAACCTATGTTTCATTTAACTATCAATTAAGGGCACACCACATCTATGTGGAAACTCAAATTCAATGCAAATTTCATCTAATGACATCATCACAATGTAAAACCTAGAGAGCAAAGCAGTACTATGGAAATCAACACTCCATAAGTAGGTCAAAGTCCAGGGAGATCCCTGGCACTGTGGCTCAATGCTAACAAAACAGCCTAATCAACCAAGGACCTGACGCTCACTACAGGTTCGCCAGCCAGAACCCCAGGGCTCCCTGTCTAAGACTAGCAGCCATACTCTGCCATTACATCAGCAAGCTTGTAAAACAAGCTGTTAAACTTTATCTGCATCATAACCATTGGGATAATACACCAGATGCCAGAATTTCAAAACAGATTTCAGGGTCTTTTTTCTGGATATCAGCCTATTCTTCATGCTTATGTGTTGAGATAATCTGTCTGCTGCCATAAAGAAAGAATGTGATCCTTTATAAAAAAAATAAAAACTTCAGACTCATATAATCAGTTAATAAAATGAGCTTGATGTAACTTCCACAGCTTATTAGAAGTAGCAGACTCAGACAGTGTGTGCCCAGATACTGAAAAGTGTGTACTGTACTACCTGATTGAAACATCTGCCAGCTCGGCATATTCACAGATCCATTAAGATGAATATGCAGGAGCTGTGCTCCTTTCTAAAATGCCATTTTTACTCTGCTGCAAGGAGTTTCAGTCATAAATAAATTTTTTTTTTATCGAAGACCTTTTCAAATGTCAGGGGCCAACCAAACACATACAACACGACAGGTCTCTGGGTGGAAAAAATACAGCTCAGGGGGTGCAGAAGAAAAAGCGGACTTATCATGCATATTCATGTGGTTGGCTGTTCAATGACTGCCTCTGAGAATTGTGAGCAGTGGCAAACACCGGTGGTAAGAGACAGCTAGAAAAAAAGTAAGCTTTTAACTCTTTCTCCTCACCATGTCCAAATGTCACGTCACAGACCCAATGGCTAAAGCTCTGTGTGCCTAACAAGGACTCTAAAACCCCACCTAACTGTTTTTTTTCCCCTGCCTCTCTCCGCCAGCACCTGGCAGAAAAGTTTTCTCTGGTGGAAGTGGTGCTCAGCAGAATGGCAAAACAACAGAGCCATCTCTCCACTGGCCAGGGCTCACTAGCACTTTAGACATCTCTTCATTTAACAACTGTCAACATCAGTAGATGGAGCCTTGACAAGTCTATGTCAGCTGACTGGAAGAGGGGCTCTGCTGACACACAATGGAACCTCTCCCCTCCTCCTCCTCCTCCTTCTCATATGCCACCTCCCTCCTGGAGACGCTGAGACAGGAGAGAGTGAGGGAAGGAAGGAACAAAAAAAAAAAGAAGAGGGAATAAAAACACAATACATGTGCCTGTACTTCTGTGTGTGTGTAATCCTCCAGGAACTTCACCAGCTCGGACAGAGAGAGCTGCACGCCCCACTACTATCTCCTCTATCTGCTTCTGTCTTTCTGCCCTTCTACTTCTGCCTCTCTTCATTAGTCTCTGTCTTTCCTGGTTCCAGTGCGCGGCTTCATCCAGGAGGACATTATTAGCCGTCAGCATTAATAACCGGCGTAGCAGCAGCGGCAGCAGCAGAGTCGGTTTTACAATGCTCAGAAAGCTCTTCTGCCCCAGTGAGGAACAGGCAGTCAGGATAGCCTGCTGCGCAGATGGTGCTTTGTCTCGCTAGTTCCTGCAAAAGCACACGCAGGCCGCAAGCACACATGTACATGCACACATAGTTAAAAGACGTTGCTGCTATTCACCCTAATCCTCTGTGGTTTCCATGAAAGTTAATGGCAGGTGTTTTAGAAAGCTCACATGCTAAGCAAAGGAGGGGAGGTGAGGAGGGAAGATCAACCTCACCCCCACCCCCCACCCCCAATGGCAAACACACACACATTTTCCATGTTGAAGACAGTATTACATCCCTATTAGATTCCAAACTATGCCCCCTTCATCCATCCTCATCTCCCTCCCACTCCATCTATCACTGGCAATGTACACGCATGCAGTTGAGAGCACGACTTCTTTCGAAAGAAATGGCTGGCTAAGGAGGAGCGGGACTCACAGTGTGATGGCTTACACCAGGTGGGAGGCTATTAGACAGCTTTCAAGTGGTGTGAGCAAACCCCATGGTCATAAATACAAGGAACAGTAACATCCCCCGTGCACAAGAGCTTTCCTCCAATAATATATCGAGTTAATTTAGAGAAATGTCTATTTATGCACCACACTGTGATGCACACTGCCCATACTGTGTTACAGTCATTTAGATGATTACCTTCTTCACACCAGACTCTTAGCACATGTGTTACTAATAAATATCATCAATGGCTCTGTTCTGTTCATGTCCCAGTATGCCATGACAGTGTGACAGAGAACCAGCAATGCCAGGATCCTTGGAAATTCACAGCCAAAATGGAATTCTGCCACCATTCACTTTACTTTTCACACCCATTTCTACTATCAAGCATGTTAAATGTCTCAGTGAAAAATCCTACAATATTCTCATTAATTATGTACAACAACAAAACTTCTCCTGTAATTTTTGTTCTGCCATCTGAACATTATATAGCTGGAACAATCAGTCGAATACATTTTGCTTTGAAAAGCAGACAAAACAAGCAATCCAAGACATCACCTGGCTATTGGAAAGTTTGATGAGCATTTTTTCACTATTTTCTGCCAAAAGACTAACTGCCTAATCTTGACAATTGCTAGATTAATCATGAAAATAATCACTATTATCATTTTTAAATATATGTCATAGAAACATATGTTTTAACTCTTATCTTGAATCTTGAAGAATTAAGTTCAAAGCTTGATCTTAGTTTTCTACACAACTTGCAAGACTATACCCATTTGACCTCAGCCATTAAACACTAAGTGTAAACACCTGACAGTTAATGGCGAGCAGGGAAATGATGCAGCTGAGGTCATAAACAATACACGGAATAATGAAATTTAATACATGGTAGTGAACGGTTCAGTTAATCACTTGGATTTTATATTTAAGATTTGGCAACAATTAATGAATGAGATTCTGCAGTTTTATATTTGATTGTCTCAATTAAAAAACTCTTAATGCTTTCAAATACAGCAGTGGACTATAATCGTTTGTTTTCAGCCACTGGGCAACAGCTGAACTGGGAGGACTATTAAATGCATTATTTGAATTGGCAGAGCTTCACCAACAAGACTGTAGGATGCCAAAGTGGCAGGAGTAAGCTACAGCAAAACAGCTGTGAGAGTATGAAAATGACTTTGGCACGAAGAGCAAACAATCGAGGATGTATAGTATCTATTTATACTGTATAATGGGGCTATACCAGTGGTGGCAGAGTGTATGCAACCTCTCCACACACACACAAACACACACACAAAAAGAGAGATCAGAGTGTGACAGTATCTTTAAGCACGCTAAATGTTTTATCAGTGGAGAGAATCGACACCTGCTGCCAGTCTGTGCAGTCCACATCCACTTCCCAAAACTATCCTTCACGCTACAAACAGAAAACGACAATAGAGCATGTTAAACAAACGAAACAGGTGCTGGAAAAAAAACGAGAAAAAAAAAACGAGAGCACAATTATCATTTACACTAAACACACAGTAGATTTTAGAAACGCCTGTTCTTCAGAGACAAATCAACAGCCAGCTTGAGATACGCACAACAGTTCAGGAATAATTGAAATACAACTGTTCCTTCATCATTGTAATGCCTCTAGCGCACACGTGTTCTCAATTTGCAAAGTGCACTACTTCACAGGAAAATCTTTCCTTTCACATCAAAGCCTGAAAGCAATCTAAGAATTGTTTTAAGATTCAAAGATCTAACAGGAATTCTGCAGAACTTGTTAAACAGCATATCAATGGTTCACATTGAAAAAAAATCTCTATCATGAGATTCAAGGAAACTTTAGCTAAACCGGGCTAATTGGCTATTGTTGAATGAATGTCTTTGTTGTTGTTTTTAAAAAAGCAACAACTATGAATTTCAACATAAGACAGCCACCGTGATCAAAAGTCCCAGTATAACTTTAACTTATGTTCTGTGATTTTATGGCCAGGTGACTGACATCAGGCAGTACATTTGGGCCTCTTGCAGATGGTACAGTGTAATTTCACACCCATTACCTCCTCCCCACAATGCATAGCACAATCACGTGACAGTAAAATCTCTCAAACCAGCTCCATGGGAACTTTTAGAAGCCGTTAGTGGCCTGGCCATTATGGAATTTCAGAAGAGTTCACAAGATTATTTCAGCAGTGTCCAAATTATCGTGTTAAATGGAGATTAGGGCTCTGAGAATGATTAACCAATTGTAATTGCCGGTTTCTGTGATTTCAAAACAGTAGTCAATGCAAAATTCTGTTTTTTTTTTTTTTTTTTTTTTTAAACCGTTGCTGTGCCTCTAGCTCATCATCTTTATAAAGTAATCATGTCAACAAAAAACAGACAGACGTGGCGGCAATGCAAGAAAGCAGAGGCAAGAATAAACATAATGTGCACCCTCTGTCCATAGAAACCCAAGTGCCAAGTGAGCGGGTGGCGAGCAAAGTGAGAGACAGCACCTGTGCTTTCAAAAACCATCGTCTCTTCCTGCTTCGGCGCACTTGCCCCCCCTGACACACACACACACACAGCTTGCCTCTCCACTACCCAGCGCGTTATAATACAGCAGAAAACACACAAATGAGTCCCCACACAAGCATGTTGTACAGCAGATCAGCCGTGTACATCAGCACTCTCTACAAGCACAAATCATGTTCGTAATCACAGCACACTGACTCCACCAGTCACCAGGGAATATCTGTTGAGGCAAATGAGTCTCCTGATTTCCAATACAAACACATGCACACACAGACACACAGACACACACACACACTGATAGCTACAATCAAGCACATGTATGATATCATAAATATTAAAGCCTTGATTTCACATTTTCTTGGCATTTTCCTCCTCAGCGATAAATCAAAAGGCCCGATAGGAGCTGCCATGTGCATTGTGATGCTGCCTGTGATGCATTTGCCTTGGGAGGGCCAGCTCTCATATCTGAACACATGCAGGCCACAAAGACGTGAGAGGAAGTTCAACCCCCAGTGGAGCTGAAGGCGGCAGATGAGGGGAGGGACAGGGAGAGGCTGAACAGGGGAGGGCGGCGTGGCAGGTGGGACTGAAGGAGCTGGGAAAAAGGAAATCCCGGTAGGCAGTGACAAATTAAGAAGTACTGTATCTGTTGCATCACCAGTAACTGATATAATTTTTTTTTGGGGGGGGGGTTTAAAGACATGCTCCATAATCTCTGACTAAAAGCAGACCCGCTGTGAGACGATGATCAGATGTTCTTATAAACGTGGCGTTTTCAGGCGCAAAAACCTTCGCCTCTGGAAGGGTGCGGGCCACGGCCTGCATGTCATTAACAAAGGCCTTTTCTCTGCGGGCAGGCTACACTCTAAGTTCCCCTGCCTGTTGTGACAATGCTCAGGGGGGGTGATGGTGGGGTGGGGGGGGAGCAGATGTCCGTTGCCAGCAGCACATCTGCATACAGCCTCAATCCCCACCCCTTCACTGGCCAGACAATGGAGCCACCCTCCTCCTCCACCTCCTCCTCCACTTGAAGCTTTCTTCCACTGGAGCCTCCAAATGCAGTTAAAAAAAAAAAAAAAAAAAGAAAAGAAAAAAGAAAGAAACACAAGAGAGAGAGTGGAGAGAGTTGCCTTTTGAGAACTAGTGCCCATTCTGCCTGTCAAAACTGTGAAATGGAGGGATTACGCTCCTGTTTCAAAACGTGCAGGTGCTCATATGGGTGCCTGATTGGATCACTAATTAAGTTCTCATTAATTAGAAGGCTACAGATGACAAGTTGAAACTGGATTTACACATGCCAGCGAGGAATGTTACAACTGCACAAAAACACACTTGCACCAAACTTTTGATCAAACTCTTTAAGTGTATGTCAATATTCTTCATGATTTCAAATAAATATCAAAATATTTTTATTAGGAGTCTATTCATATTTGCAAAAAAAAAAAAAAATCACCCATAATTGATCTTAATTGGACCTTTAATATGTTCACCATTACCATATAACTGCCCAGCTCATTAGGAACTTAATAAAGCCTATTCCCACATCACTATGAAGTGGAGTATCGGCTAATGTCTACTCCCACCCTCCCTTGTCCCTCCTTGCTGATGGCGCAGGGACACATGGACAGCGATGCGAGTATAGCTTTCAAAAACTATACCCCGGTGGAGCACACAGTGAAATATTTTACACCACCTTTGCAATAATCTTGAATCCTACCTCGACTGGATGTTTACTGAGAGTTCAAACGTCGGCTTTGGGGGCTCCAGAAATAGCATCGCACGCTACGCATTTCAAATTCGCTTGTTATCTCGGATTTAGATAATGATCCACCTTTAGATGACATAAAAAACTTAATCCTGAACGCAACGGGACAATCTCCGGCGCTGGGAAACGGTGCCTGGTGTCGGTTTTTACGGGGGGAAGTAGCCTCGGCTCTCGGTATGCCTGGTTATCCTGCTGTTTACTTATACGCTTCATAAACACTCCTATTCTTTTCCTCCTGCCAGAATTGAGAGGTGTGTATCAGTTTGCTTTTCCTTTTTTTTCTCTCGCTTTTTGAGTGAGGCGGAGCCTTTGCCCACTTCTCCCTCACACACACACACACACACACACATAGACGCACACACATACACACAAACGGAGACGAGAGACACTACTTGCAGTTGATGATGTTGATGGATATGGGACAGTGGGAATTTTCGAGAAAGGCGATTTGTTATTGTGATAACCATCCATTTAGGCTCGACTGTTATTTTCCCCTCTCTAGTTTGGAGTCTTGGCCAATCCAATGGGCTTTTCAAAAATAATGTTAGAAAAACGGTTAAAGGACAGATTAAGATTTTATGTCTACCTTAACACATACCCATTTTCACACTGAGACGTAGTCTATTAGTTCCTGTTAACTATGAGGACACTGAATTGTGTCATGTGTGTGTGTGTGTGTGTGTGTATACACACACACACACACACGACACAACATGACACATATATAGATATAAACAAGCACCATATATATATATATACACACACACACACACACATATATAGATATATAGATATAAACAAGCACCACATATATATATATATATATATATATATATATACACACACACACACACACACACACACACATATATATATATAGATATATAGATATAAACAAGCACCAAAGCTTTTTAGGGAAAGGGGGAAATGTCGCTTTGTAACGTTACAATCATGTTAGCGAAGTTAACACATGATGCTCTACGGTCATTTGGGTGCTAATATTATTAGCATAACATTGTGTAGTGTGCGATACATTATGTTTTATTTTTGTAAAGTGTAATTTAAACATCAAAATTATGAAACAATACTTTGATCAAGTGTAAGGCCAGATCTGCCTATGTCCCATCTTTGGTCTTCAACATTAAAGGGTTACATATATTAGCAAGCAAACGTGTAGTCTATCATTTGGGTCAGGTAAACAGCCACCTGGCAACTATTCAGTGCAATTGTTTATTAACAGCTAATCTAAATGTGAAAACTAGTTTGTGTGGTGTGGTATGCAAGTCGATCTCCACTTCCAAACTTGCTTTTTGACCAGCTAGGCTATGGAGATCTGGCGTCATGACGTCTCACCCGGGTTAGCCTTAGCCTCCGCCTTAGCCTCCGCTCCATTAGCATTTGTAACTCAATGCAATCTCTCATTCAGCATCTCTTTCATCGATCTTTCTGAGACGATGAAGCATATTCCGATTACTCTGTGACCCATAAAATAAAAATTCACAGGCACGGTAGCGTGACTACTTACCTCATCGTGACTTGGTTTCGTCCATATCCATAAAAGTCACCAAAGCTAACAAAACTGCTGTTTCTAGCTAGACATACGAAGTGAGCCACACGACGTGTTGTTGAAAACGGCTCTGCTTTACGGCTGGAGTTATAGTTACTAGCATAATCAAAAATGCCAGTGGGATTTTTAATGAAGTTTTCATACTTCTGGAGCAGAACCCGGAAGTTACGATTCTACTTTTGCCCTCTGTACTTGAACTACCCATCAGCTGGCGCAAACACCTCATGGGAAAATTTACATGCTTAATATTTTACAGGCTAATTTAGACCCTTGGGGAAATAAAATGTACATGAACAGTTAGCTAAATAAATAACATTTTTTTCCTCTTGTATGTGTAAAGTCTTGCCTACAGCCCTGGCTGTAATTGTTGCTCTTGTGTAGATAGATTCACTGTTCAGCTCTATGTTGACTCAGTTCACTCGTCCACATAATGCCACAGGTGCAGATAGCAGCAACTGCAGCTGTGCCTTGATGTCATGCTTAAAACATGCAATCTACTGTATATTCTCCCTCGTGTTTAGTTGTAGTCTGAGCAGTAGACTGAACGTGGACCTTCCATTCATTCACACAGTAGTGCCGGCCATGTAACATAGCACAGATGGCAGAGAGCATTTTTGGATTTCCTGTCATGTCGCTCTCTGCATAGTTTCCCAACACTTCCACTACTCCAGTGTTTGAAGTGATCTTTCCACAAAGATGGAAAATCCCCACAAGTAATAGATAAATCATTTACATACTTTCTATTCTTTGTCTTGCTGTAGCGTCTGTAGCATCTACCCTGAGTGTGTGGTCCCAGGCCTGGGGGCTCTTGGCCCTGTCCTGAGAGCATCTTTCCCTGCGGTCATTTTGTCTCCAGCACAATGTAGCTACTGGGCATGAACCCAAACACTCCAAAGACCAACACCAGCCAACAGCCGACACAAACAGAAGCATATGTTTGCAATGGCAGGAGAGGGGATGGATGACAGGCAGAAGAAGAGACATAGGGAAGTGTCTGAATCATTGCTGTGAGGAAGTCAAAACTTGTTTAAGACAAATGCATTCCTTTTCCCCTCTAAATAAGACAGCACAAAATCAAACCCTAATGATAGCTGACCAAGTTAATGATTTAGTATATTATTTAATGATGTAAAATGACATGTTTAATGACAGATGTAACATACATATGTTGGCATCCTTAATTCATCAGCCATGGGTGGCAGACTTATCTGTTATTTCCCTCTTTGTGTTATTTTGAATGTAAGAGTTGTTTAAAATCTGCTTCATTGTTACAGATTTAATCCAACAAAAGTCTGTGTTTGCTAATTAAAGGCTTACCTTCTGCTGTGTTTACTGTAGGTCACTCAGTAAAGCACCTCACTTTTTGTTTCTGCACATTTTAAAAGCAGATTGTATGTATTATAAACTGATTAGAAACAGAAATCATGTATGATTAACACAATCTCCCACTTTTTAAATTACACTCTCCTGCCACTAGCACAAGAATCTGGTTCTACTAAACCAATACAGTGCTGTGGATTATTAAAATGTTCAATACATTAGGGTTTGATATTATGATTTGCTTTTGTTTATACAGTAGTTGTTAGAGGATGACAGTTAACACACACACACACCTCTAATCTGTTCACTGTACAGTGGGTATTTGAGAGGATCAGTAGTGTGCGACTGCATATTTCTGCAGAGAGACATTATTTCTTCCCTCAATTCCTTCTGGCAGAGATCTGAGTGTTTGACCTTTTTAAAATGCAAAGCGATTCTTCTACTCCAGAGAGTGAACGGGAGGCTCATGATTGTGCTACTAAATTTGAGGGACTTAATGCAGTAACTCACAGAGAGGGAGAGCTGTTCTGCACCTGCTGAAGTCTTGACTTGGTTACGGGGATACAATAACACCTCCAAGGGTTATGTTAATCTTTAAAGATGGGTTATTCTTATGCTGCTCCACTCTTTACCTCATTTGAATGAATATTTCACTGCAACCTTGAATCAGTCTCTCATGCTTAAATCACTTTATTGCATATCATTTCCTTTTACTTGGTCCTACATGCGTACTATAACTGGTAGGTCTTTTGCTTTACAGTCTCTTATATCAAAATAAACTGTGACTATCTTTATTCAATCAGCCCACCCATTCATCCATCTTTTATCCTGACAAATAATCTGTTACTATTCAGAGTAACTTTGTATTAATCCCCATGCATAACCACTGCACCTCTGCAGTGACCTCACCTATGATTTTAGATTAACATTTCACATCAATTCACATCTTTCACAGGGGAAGGGGAAGTGCAGTTAATTTAACATC
Organism: Lates japonicus; assembly: GCA_033238685.1. Lineage (NCBI taxonomy): Eukaryota > Metazoa > Chordata > Actinopteri > Centropomidae > Lates > Lates japonicus. The sequence goes on from BRZM01001956.1 coordinate 144,191, forward strand.
AACATCACCAGCGGAGCACTTATCGTTATCAACAGCTAAAAAGTGAAGATCATGTTAATTGAGAATTTAACAACTTACGACACACTCCACATAGGGGATATTGTAATGAGCAGCTCATGGGAGTGTAATTTACATTTGGTAATAATGTCAGATTGTTAAGAGTGTGCCATTGTACTGTATGTACCTCCTCCACAAAGTGTGCATGCAGTTCAGCAGCAGAATGTCTTTTAACCTAGCTTTTGAGATGGCACAATATGATTCAAACAAAAGCCACACAATAACACTCTGACCGCACTCATCTCTAATTATATTCCACTACATTAAGGCCTCTGACACAGTCATAGCAGCCTTTAAGACACTGGCATGCCTTCGATGTCTTATACTTATGCCTCCAATAGAATGCAAATGAGACAGATTTACCCCTTTGACTGGAGAATAAGTGTGAAAACAGTTAATTAGACTTGTTGTGAGGTCTCTGGGTGTTTTTGCTTCCTCCTACAGCACGACATAGAATCCTGTGAATGTTTATGTGAGATGTTTAAGCAGTTTTCGAGGCTGACTACATAAACTGTAATGGAGAATATACGCTAAGTTGTCTGAGGCGTCACTTTGATTAATTTACACTTGTCTCTTCCAATTAGAGGGCCATCTCAAATGTGACTAACTTGACTTGTTGACATATTTTTCATAAGGTTCTAAGAAATGACAACCTCCTTTTGGTCAAGTGTGAAAGACAGCATAAAAAAGAAGCAGATTCTGTGGGGTCTGTGGTCCAGTTCCTGATCTGTAAATTGGAACAGATTCATCCATTTTACCTAATGAGATTAAATTGCTGTGATGCTGAGGTTATGAAGGAGCAGATCAGATGAAACTAAGAGGTGGAGCTTCTAAAGTAGTGATGAAATACTTGGTAACATTATACAAATGTGGAGAGCCTAAGTGAGAAATTGGTTGAGCTAAGACGTGTGTTTTTAAATGAAACCAATCAATCTTTTTTACTCTTATTTAGTACAATTTTGCTGATTAATCACAGCTATAGCAGCTTTTCGCACAAACTGACACAGTGTGGAATACAGCTTTCTTCATATGAACTACGCATGATAAATTCATCCATCCTTGTATAAACTATTTTCTTGTTCTCTCTCAGGAGGGATACTTGAACAGACTGCTGCTTGTAGGGTCTTTGTTTACAACCAGCCTAATGTAATTATACTCACCACCTACACACAAATTAGCATGCAAACTGTGTCGGAGGTTTGAAAAATACATGGAGGAATGTGATTTGGTGCAAGGATAGGTCTGATCTTCCGAGGCAGTGTGTTTTCTGTTGCAGCAGCCGCTCAGTGCTGCGATGCCAGGCCGGCGGACCGCACAGCTGCAACACAGGAGGCAGGCCTGAGCAGGACCGCAGCTAACAAGCTCCAAAGCACTCCATTTCAACACACATGTGCGGTGCAAAGACGCTTCAGCAGGGGAGTTCTTATCTCAGCTGAACAAACTCCTTGAGTGATGGGAATGTTCTCAGAATGCTATCATGTCCTCTGTGGAAATGAGATAGCCAGCCACCCTTATCACCACCCTCAGACTCTGAAGGGCCCCTGACCATTACAGGAACAAGGACCATAGGCTGCCAGGGGAGGCTAACCAATTGGCTGCCTGTGAGAAAAAAAAAAGACTGCCAGGGAATTGGAAGTATTGCAAGTTGAATGACTGACAGGAGATTGGAGAGAGACTTACTGTTAGCTACTTTAACCCAGCCAAGGGAGACAACTCTATGTCTTGAAGGCCATTTTGGACCTAACAGTTGTTATTTAGACAGGATGCTGAATGCCTGAAAAAAAACAAAAAACAAAAAAAAAACGATGAGATGCTACACATAAGGAAAAGTCATACTGTGAACCTTGACACCTTATTAAAAAGGATGTAAGAAGAGAGGGGGAAAAATCTAAAGGAATTGGGGAAAGCTAGACGTTAGTTATAATTGGCAAAAGGATCAACAGGAAAAAAAAATCTTTGTGATATGTGATTTAACTGCAGCATCTCCATGGCAACTCTCTTTTCAAGTCACATCTTTAATGAATAGGTAATGGACAAAATGCACAACTTCATAACGTCAGAGCGGATGCCAAAACTGACACCAGAAAAATAAAGGTAGATTTTGTTTGACAAAAAGTGATTTTGCTGTGCACACATCAGAGTATGTCAGAACAGCGCAGCAGCCTTTTTTTTGGAAAACAGCACACACACACAATGTACCATAGCAACACAAATCTTCCTTCTGTTGCTGTTATTTTGACTGTCTGGCAAATCCACCTCTTGTTTTCAAAGCATTTTTTTCTCTAACAGGTGCAAAACCTCTCAACTCAACACATCAAAGAGACACATGCACCTGCGAATAAATCACAGCAAATGGTAAGAATCCAGACTAGGGCCTCCTAACACCAAAGAGGTAGGATTCAAAGTGTCTGATTTAATATTCATGAAGTGCACGGCTTTGGTGGTTGAATGCTTGTTTACTGAGATGTGTCTTTTGTCCTTGGGAGGAGGTTTGATATTCCACCAAAGAAACTGTATTTACATATACTTGTGGTATTGCCTTTACATGATATAACACACACATCTCACCTAACATGGCATATACATACAGTACACGCCACCACATACTGACTTATGATTGACACACTACCCTGTGAAGTATTAAAAGCCTCGCTGCTATTCTGACAGAGCTAATGAGAGTTTCTGCTTATGAAGTGTTGGTGGCTTCTGTGCGGAGGAGTTGTTCAAGTTGCAGAAAGTCCAAAGTAAAGTGTAGTCTGCAAACTGCACCCACAGGGACAGAGGTGGCAGACAACCAGTCATCACCAGGACAGAACCAACTGTCAAATGCAAGCACAGGTGTTTTTCAGTAATAAACACTTCCATTCCCTCTTGGCAACACCATGGCACCTCTTTAAAACGTGCTTTACATTAATTTAGGTACGATTTGGCCTCCTAAAATGTTTAAAATCTATCTACAGTAGGCTTCTCTCTCAGCAAAATGGCAAGGAAAGGGTTAAAATAGAGCTGGTAACCTTCCTTTTTCATCAGTGCACCTGTTTTTTTCTGTTTTATCAAAGGTATGGCCATCACAAACCCCTAGCCCTGTAGCTTGGTATCAGTCGTGCACCTGCATCCAAGGATCATTTCCCTGGCAGCGATGTGTGAGATAATCTCACAAAGGGCGGCTGTTTCAGATGGATGTCACACAGCTTTCTTGTCTTGCCATATGTTTAAAAAAGAAGTAGAAGAAGAAAAAAGTGAGATCTAGCTCACCTTTTAAACGTGAAACAACTCCTACAAGGTCAGCACTGTATGTGGATCAGGTAATTACTACAGCTGAAAGAAAGCTTGTGAGAAAAAAAAAAAAAACCTATCTCCCCGATGAGTACTTAAAGAAAGAAAGCAGCTGGTCAGAACATACTCTGGAGAAAACATCAGCTATTGGAGAGAGTGGTTGGGGATACTTTTCACTTAAGTGCTTTTCTCTGAGCAGTGTTCTCTGTCGTTCGCTCCCACGCTTCCTCCTCTCTTGTATGGGTGGTACACACACATATATCCATCCCTTTTATCCCCAGGGGTGAAACAAACCCATGCATTATGACTCAAATCAAGCTTAATTATTTTCACATGCTCTAATTTAATGTCTTGATGTTGATATGCATTGAATAAAAATAGCTGGATTCTTTTTCTAATTACCCACCCCCCACCACCACATTTTCTCTCCCAGAGCATGCACATTACACAGGGGTTTTGGTTATCACATTTCTCACACAACTTGGCGGTTTAACAACTCAGTGGATCCTCAAGCCAACTGATAACTCACGTAGAGCTGCTGCCCTCTGGTGGCTGAACTGGGAACTCTCAACAGTCTTCACAGGGATTCTACAGCAGCTCCTGATGTAGGTGAAACAGTCCATAGGTTAATTGTGTTTAGATGCTTCTTTTCAATTATATAGCTCCTATTCTCTCACGTAATAAAAACACCACGTAAGAGAACCATCGTTAAATAAAAGGTATGCAAAATTATACTTCATGTTAATATATGGTGTACTTCCAGATGCACTTACTGTATTACTAAAATTAGCTATTTTTGAGACACTAACATTAAATTAATTTACTGTATGTATAACTGGTGAAACTTAACATATACTTGACTACACTACAGTGCACTTGACCATGCTATTTTGAGACAAGATTAAAGGGGAGGTGTTAATACATCTTGGGGAGCCATTATGGTGTACTTGAAAAAAGTGTCATAAAATGCCTCAAAATACGAAGGGGCTTCAAAAAGTTTGTGGAAAAAGGACAGTTGGAAAGTTAGTACAAGAACGTACAGGTGCATTGAGATCAAAATCCCTGCATATGATTTTTAGCTATGTACTTTTTCTATGAACTTTTTGAAGCCCCCTCGTACATAACTCGGGGCAACAGCAGTTGACTACAAGTTTAAATATGCATTTATGCATCGATTGTATGACAGCACTCTTTAAATATAAAATAAAAATTCAAGTACCCTTTTTTCTACCACTGCTAGACATGCAAGACCTTCCCTGCTTGGGAATTTACCAGACAGAGATGGTCTATAGACTAGTCAGCATGTCTCAGCTTACGCCTCGATTTTTGACCTGTCTTGTTTTTGAGTCACCCAACTTATGAAAGTTTAATGCAAAATCATCAACTAAGTGCCCCTTTAAATATGTTAATATTCCTGGAAGAGTAACATGAGTGCACTCAGTTACATTTGGCAAGTATGTGCAAAGTACATTTTAAAATAATAACAATAATAAAATCTATGATGTCCCAAAATAGCATTGTCAAGTGCACTTGAACGTAGTCAAGCATATTCTAAGATGCACTAATTATACAGTTAACAGTCCACTTTTCCAGTCTAATTAGGTAGTTGTGAACAAATCTGTTTGTATGGTTCCTGTTTCAAAACATTAGAAATGCTATCTAATGGTTTCAGTTCTTTATTTGACAGCTGGGTCATCCACAAAGTTCACTTGACCCTCTCTGCAATGTCCTCCTCAATGATGCCATTCCAGTGCCTTTTAAAAGTAGGAGTAACTTAGGGTCTGAGGGTGCTGAATAACAGTTGCAGCTGCCAACACTTCTGGTAGGGTCTTGGTGTTGAGAGTCGTCGTCCAAACCACATGAACTGCTCTCCTGCCTGTACTAAAGCTGCTCTGCAGACTTTCTGCTTGTGGTTGCGGGAAACCGCCTGCGCCGGGTTGAAATATCAACAGCCCTTCACCATAAAGCCACTGGTGGCTGTGTTCTCTCAGTCTCTGCAGAGCACCGCCAGCCTGGCCATGGCACACAGGCAGAAGGGAGTTGTGCTGTCTGCGATCATCGGCATTTCTGCCCCCACGCCCAATTTATACCAACATGATACAGAGAGGATATGGTTTCTTTCCACTCTGTGATACAGTGATAGATCTGAAACATTTCCAATACACCACTTTCTTCATACTCACATGAGTGAAAACAGTGATGTTGTCTTTTAAGGAATACTTGCCGTCATGGTCTGAGAATGGATACTCCATGGATTTCTGTGAAGAAACACAAGGAAAAAAACTCTACTGGAGGACAGTCTAACACAGCCAAATGCAGGGGAATTAGATAAAATGAGGAGGCAGTTTTCTTTAGCAGAAAATGCTTTGTAGGAAGTGCAATGAGATCTTTCAGTGCCCTGGCCAATACAATGTGGAAAGAACAGCCAAAACACTACATTATCTAATGCACACACACACCTGCTGGAGTTTTCCATTTAGGATAGCACCTAAAGTTCAAAGCCTGAGGCAACGCTTGATTGGTTCAGCATGATCCCAGTGCTTGCACAAGTCCCACAATTCCCGGCCCCATTTTCTGCAAAACTGAATGAGCAAACTGAGATGAAAATAAAAAAGGCACCATAAGTACAGGTTTGAATGTTGGTGACTTGGTAATGATCTGTTCTAATTCTGATCAAATTAAATTATGACTTACCCATTTGCCATCATTACTATTGAAGAACATCGCTTCCACCTTTACCATTTTAATACACTTTGAGATCTTGAGTCCACTGAGAGCTACCAAAAAAAGATTACAATTTTATTATTAATAATAATACACACCCACAGTCCAATCCTAACAACTAGGTTAATGCAAAACACTGTGACGGCGGAACATGCTACAAACAAACAAACTCAGAGCTCAATTTGCGGAGATGGGAAATGGAATTTAACCTGAAAACATTTGAAATATTTCTGACTTAAACTACTAATCCAACAAAAGAAAAAATAAATCAAAGTAATGATAATTGAATATTAAATTAAGCTACTGAGAATTACAAAGAGAAACCGTGGTTTAAGCAGTGGAAAGTGGACAGTGAGACAATTCAATCAAAACAAAAACAAAATTACAATAAATGACTTTATTTCTCTTAATAATAACGTATAATTTCAAATAGATGTTATTTAAAATGTGTTAAAAGCTAACCTTTAAAGATCACAGATTATTCAATTTTTTTTCTAACACACTTTAACTTGAGACGAAAACATTCATATATCAGCACAAACATAGTTAAAAGTGACACACGGGTCACTAATACAAAGAAATGGTTTCATTGGTTTTATCACCGATATGGTGGCCAACTGGAAGGATTTTAAAATTTTAGTGAGGGTGTCAAACAGGACAAAGTCCAGATGTGATAAATTAACAACAAGAAAATAAGAAAAAGTGTGACTCTTTAGTTAGAGCAGTAAATGTAAAATGAGATAACAAAGTCTTTAATAAATATATTTCCAGGATGTGGTGGATCTTTAAATCACCTTTAGTTCAATTTAAAAAACAGGCACAGATAAGAAACCATTTGTCCCTCGTGACTTCTGTAGTAATGAGTTACTCTCAGTTCTGTACTTCATACTGTATCTCATCACATATTATTCTCAGTGAGAAAATGTCGTTTTAGGATCCTCTCTGAGAATATTAGGGCTTTTGCCACAGTTGAGACTTTGTTGTGGTCTGGGTGCCCTAGAGGACAAGATCAGCATGAAAAAGTACACCTATGTTTTAGGGTTACATTGAGCACACAGATGAGGAGGTTACCATTAATTCCTGCTATATAATATTATTTTGAGGGTCCTATATTGAGAATAAGCAGTGGTGTATAGAAACACAATCCAAGCCCTGATCCTGATGCTTTTTGCCTAGATTAAACTACCCTTTAAGTGTATACAATTGGAGCTGAAACCATTAGCTGATTAACTGAATTTGTCAGTTAATCAACTATTATGATGATTGATGATGGTGGTTTTCTTACAAAAGTTCGAATATTTTGGGGTTGTATTAAATGAAGATTTGTGATTGTTTTCTTGTAACTGTTTTAATGATTACAATTGGTCGATGCAAACAAGAAGAATTTCTCATCATTTTCTCAAGCCATCTATTTACGAATGATGGCTAAATGGTCCTTCATTAGTATTTTTATGGCCTTGTTGATCATGTCAACAATTCATCATTAAAAACGCTTTTGTCTTGACTATTAATTGACCCCCTTCATTGGAATAAGATGAAAAGATGGCCTTTGATTAGGCTCTTGGTGCCTGAGGATCTATAGGTGTGCAGCAATTATGTTGTTATGTTATTAAATTAAGAGAGATAGCCATTTATCTCCATTACTAGTATTTGAGAGAATGCAGAGTCTTACTCTGAAATGACTGATGGAGACGTTTCTATGTATCACTCCAGGGCTGCCACTTTGGGAACATACTTTTCCCGCTTCTGTGGAGGTGTTTTCTTCAACTGTCTGGCCCAACGGTGCCACCGATTAAAAGCAGTAATCACAGACGACTCTAAAATCTCCAAAAACTGACTGGCTATGTTATCATTTAAAGTGAGTAGATTCTTATTGAAGTTTGCAAGTCAAAGAGACTGGGCTAATATTCACTTCTCTTACCTTTCCTGTGTGGCTTGTATTTATTCATTCTGGTCTGCCTCCCTCCTCTTCTCTCCTCCATCCATCGTTGCAAGAGTTCCTTCTCTCTCAAAGCTGTCTTCCCAACGCTTCCAAGTCCCTTCTGCTCTGCTCGGTGAAATGCCAACTTTGGATTGACACCTAAGGTGAACCTAATGTCTGACAGGGTCGCCTTCAGTGTTTTACCCCTTTAGCCAGAGGCGTGCCTTGACGGTACTGGGACACAATTGAAACACAGGTAATGAAATGGTGATTTATCTCACTCTTTGATCACCTTGTTACTTCTAGACTTTTAGATGTTACATCTAGGTCACAAGTTCATCCTCCCAAGGCTTTAGTCTTCTGCAGAAACATGTTTCACAAGCCTTCAGAAACCCCAGGTTAAACTGGGCTAACTCTGAAAAGCTCACTACAACCGATAGAAACCACTTACTCGTAGCAACATAAAGGATACAAAACAACCCATAAATAAACACTCTCTGCAAAGAAGCTTGTTAAAACTGACACCTAAGAGAAAAGCAGAGAGTATACTGTGATGACTGCAGTTGTCCACTGACGTCCACTGTCCACAACGTGAAATTACCGCGGACTGCCAGTGCTGGAGTTCAGCCTCTTTCAGATACAGGACGGTGGTCAGGTCTGAGACAGTCTGAGACATGTGAAGACAAAGTTAAAAGGATGAATTGATTGAGTGGTGGATAATATATGACCTCAATAAGTTCAAAGGTCACACCTGCACACAGGAATCAAAGAAGGTTCATGTAGGTCAGTTTCTTTCCTGCTGTAACCCAACTTCCTGACATCTGTAGGATTTATGATTATTTTTTACACGGTTTGAGACACCCAAAGCTAGCTCATAAATGTATTTTTCTGATTAACAGATGTACGCCTGAGGTTTACAACACATATTTGGCGCAAACTGCTGCTGCTTATATAGTTAAACAACAGCTGAAATATTCTCCTATAGCTGGAGTAAATGATGTTGTGGTGCACGGATTACCCATTTCACCCACCTTTCTGCCAGGTGTTCACTCTCTCTCTAGCTGGAGCTGTAGGAGTCTGGTGTTTTTCCAACTTCAACTCCACCTCGTTCCAAATCGAAATGAAACCAGTGTTTTAAAATAAACTGTAAAAATGCTTTATCAATCCACATCAGTTTACAAGGTAAAATGGGTTATGAAATTTCTGCATTTAACCTTAGACTGAACATCATCCAAATTGTTTATGAATTTCAAATGTTTCCAGTTGAGACACTTAGCAAAACAGATAAATGGTCTTAGTTGCCAAGACAGGAGAACATAGTCATTGCAAAGGTTGAGGGATAGAAATACCATCTTACAGCTTAGAAAACACCGACAGGGCAGTTTTCTCGGCTTGGTCTTCTCTGTTGTGTCTCGAGCACGTACGTGATTCCTCCAGCTTCCCATTGTATGACTAGCTTTTTAATCAACCGTTCCCAAGATGTCTGACCACTCTCATACTTAACAATAAGAGACATTACTGTCGCAGTCGAAGACGAATGACCGCTAAACTGTATGCTAGCCATCAACATGGGTCGACCTGCCTGCTGCAAAGTTTCACAGCCCTCCCTGTTCAGTCAACAAGCTGCTTGACAGTCCCCTGTTGTTGATAACCTCCATCACGACTCCATCCCGTCTATTAAATAATGTAATATAATTCTTATCCAAGTAAGAAGAAAGTATCAAAGTATCAAAATTATAAGTAGCCATGACGCAGACTGAACCATTCCAGGATTATAGTTACTGATGCATTAACCAGCCCTACTTTTGCAGCTGATAGGTGGGCTGTTTTAGCCATTTTGTATTAATAACCTCAATCAAACTAGTAACTAAAGCTGTCACAAATACAGGAGTGAAAGTACAAAACTTGCCTTTTAAAATGACAAGTGTAAAGTAGAACCTGGAAATAAAGTAAAGGTAAAACCTCAAAATTGTACTATTTGCTCTCCACTGACTCGCATATTAAACGTATCAATTTAGACATTTGTTTAGACAGTTGTTTAGAAATAAGGGTCAACTTGTAACATTACTCATTTGAGAATCAGGTAAATGGTTCAGCTTTTGTCACAATAATCTGTCAGGAAATTTCAAAATAAATACACCATAACAGAAAGTGCTCAACTTTCTAGAAAGAGGACCTGCTGACTTGGAAAGTACTCGGTTCATACATTTTCTCAATAAGTCGTGCTGTAGCTGAAATATTTTCTGCGATATACGCCAGTATTCCATGTTACAAATTATTAGTGTCATCATTTGTATATTTTTTCTTTAAATGTGAGTAACATCGATGGTTGACATAAGAGAGAAGACGAGTTTTGGAGTTGAATAAACAGGAAGTTGTTTGTTTGTTACCAGCACTAACGTGTGCTCTGACAACAACAGCCGGATGGAGAGAGAAGCTGCAGGTTATTCAACCAGGTTAAATAAGGGCTAAAACATTACTGAGGTTAACAGAGCAACAAACGGCCTCCTCATGTGAATCTCGTTTAGCTTTTAATTTAATGAGTTGTATAACACACTTTCTTTTACAGCTACTGTAGAAGCCTTTGCTCTCTGGAGGAGCTAGCCTCTCAAGCTAGCGTAGCATCACCTTAACTTTATCGATATAATTGACCTATCTCTGCCGTTATCAGCTATGTACATATCGTCATGGGTTCCTCAAGCCATGGATAGATTTGTCTTGTTGTTAAGAAACCGCCAATGTTGCTGGATTGACGGTCGTGTGTCCAGTAGGCGCATCAGCTGGAGACGGAGAGCCTGGGACATGGATAATGCAAAGGAAAGGGTGGTGGCCCTACCTGCACAGGTGAAAACAGCAAACATGTAATATCCAGATTGAGCACAGAGCAAGATTATAAACACGGTTTATTCTTTATCTGCAATTGAAGTATAACACCAGCTAACTGCAGTTGTTTATATGCTATAAAGACATTGTCACCTGTAGTCACACAGCGCTCACAGCAGCTGTTTCATTCAAACCCTCATGTAGGAGCAGGGCTGGTTAATCTCCTTCGAGACCCTGGACAAAATCCTTCCTTTTGACCAGCACTATTCGTGGCAGTTTGGTCATTTGTTCCACACACTCCCAGAAATCAGCAAGTACTCAAGAACAAATGACCAGATGAGAAATGGAGAAAATTAATTGGTAACGACTGTATCTGAGCAATTATTTGAAAACATCAGCAGGAATGTCAAAATTTGGTGGTTCCAGACATTTCTAAACCGAGCAATCAATGATTATTAAAATAAACCATGAAGCAGAAGTTATATGTAGTTATATGTGGTAGTGATTGTCTGCTGTTCCTGGTTAGTAATCAAGCCTTTGAGGTAGAGTTTGGAAACCACTTGTCTGCACTTGGAAAACCTTAAATACTACCTTGGTCAGTATGATGCTTCTTTTTTATTCTTATTTTGTAGGACTCTGCAGCATGTTCAGGCAGCACTGAAATTAAAGCCGTGCTGTGAGTTTCAAGTACTTGCCTACCTCCTACCAGCTATGCCTTAAGCTGCAGGAGAAGACAGACTTGAAGCCTCCCTCCCACAACTGGTTGAGAGAAACCCCAGCTGGGCAGCGCTGGCACCACTATATTAGGTCCAGCAGCAAGAGCAAACCTTTTTCCAGGTACAGTGCAATATACTGAGAGATGTTTACTCTAATATTTTGTCCTTTATTTCCATAAGGCAGGCATTATAAGATGTGATTTACTGTTGACCATCACCCGTTGAGAACAAGTCAGAGTTTGTTTTAGAGGCTGAAACGTCATGCTCAGCGCTCGGCTTAATTGTGGAACTCTGCTGGCAGATGTGGCTCCCTGTTGTTGGTCTGAATGCCGCCATGAAGACTAATTAGTACTGTTCAGACGGCACAGTGTGTAATGGACTCCATGCACTCCATGCCTTTTTTCACTGATGTTACAAAAGTGTATGTGAAAGGGAATTAGATATGTATACAATGAAATGCTATAATCTTCAATGAACTGGATTATTGTATTGCTGGGTAAACCAGGATATTGATACTACTGGTAAATACTGATCAGCCTGACCTTAATTCACCATTTGCAAACACTGTTGTGATTAAGTTCCTTTTCTTTTGTAGTTTTGGATGGCCTATGACTTCATTGACTGCATCGATGATGTTGATGTGGTGTCAGACCTAGAGTTTGTGGAGTTGTTGCAAAGCTAACATTTCTTTCTGTGTTTCAGAATTTCATGGACATGGGGTTGATGTTAACATTGTTTTCGTCAAATCCAGAACATCAAGAAGCTTCGAAATTCCCCACAGCAAGTCCCACGCCAGTATGGTTATTGTTCACCGAGTAGAAGCAAGGACCCTACTTTTTGATGAGCTTTCGGACATTCAAGAGCTTCTTCATGAGGTCTTCAGGTACAGCAGGGCTTTTATTTTACAAATCAAACATAGTCCCTGTTTCCTTTACAAGAATTGTTGTGCCCTGTTTTAAAAATTTCTTGATGACAGTAAGTGGTTTAAGTGATTGTTTTTCCTGTGTGTTTTGTAGACAGGAGATTGACATGGCTAAGAATTTTACCAGCTGCCACTGATCAAAAATGGCAGAGGAAAAAGAAGAGTAAGAGCACTGGTATCAGAAAGCAATCCTGTCGTTCCTCTACTACAGGTGAGTTAATTGGCTGCTACTCAAATTATGGAAAAAGCAAGTAGGTTCACTGTGGGAGTTAGGGCTAATTCTCATTGTGAGATGCATCTTTCTTAGCTTTCTCTGTCACCACTTTGGCTCCATCCTGTGTTTCCTGCAGTATAAATGGTGATGGGGCTGCAGAGCCCAGCCAGACAACCTTAATGAGGGGAGGAGGAGAATGGGCAGAGGAGCAGTTTCATGGTCTAACACCTTCACCAGCACACAATCTGATGCAGAGGAATCAGATGTTCAAGGAGGTACAAAAAAATCACTGAAAAATATTATTAAAATGACTGACAAATATTAGTAAAATCTATAAACACTCATTAACAAATTTCCGTAAAAATGTTAAAAAATTAATAAGATGTCAGAAAATCTACTAAAATAAAAAAAGATATAATTACTTTATTAGGAATTGATCTTTGTGCCATCACAACTTATACCTATATTTGAGATTAAATGTATTAACAAATAAGTAACCAGCGTTTTTTGATTTAAAGTATCTCTTCGTGACTAAGTTTACATGTGTGAGAGCTTTGGTTTTCACTGCTTGTGCGACATTAGTTGCTATTATAACATATGGCGAGTGTTTGTGACAGCAAGTTTGCTTTTAGGCTGCGGACGTTCGTATCCAAAGAGCAAACCTCCCTACACTGTTCAACTAAGGGAGAACAGTCAGGTAATGCCAGCTTTTCACCCTTCTCTAAATGGTATATGACCACAGTTGGTCGCTTATGTTCAATATACAGTATAATTTGCTTGACAGGGTTTAAGAAATGACTTTGTGAAACATCATGTGGACGTTGAGGACATCCACATGTTGGTTGGATCCAACATGCCTATTTTTGGAGGTGGTCGCTATCCCGCCGTCAGTCTGAGACCAGGTGGGAATTTGAATCCATTTGCCTCATCCCAGGATCTAGCGAATGTTCATTAAGAGAAAAATTATAATCCTAGTATTTTGTAGTATTAGTATTTTTTATATTTACACGCTTTGTCAACAAGATACTGCTAATCTCCACAGAAAACGGGTATGGTGAAAGTACAGTATGTCTATTCACAGAGATAGATGGTAGAAATTGTTGTTGGCAGATCAGGTTTTTAATTTAGTTTGTCTGACTTCAGGAGGTGAACTGAAAGATAATTTTGGATGCTGTAGCCTCATCAGGAATTCCTACAGCAGTTTAACCTCCATTATTCTCGCCACATGATCTCTTATTCTCTCTCTCTTTGTGTTTTTCAGGGACAACAATAAACCAATCAACATTCTGACAGGTATTGACTACTGGCTCGACATCTGATGTGCAATGTCCCAGAACTGGTCATGTGCTTTCATGTTAATGGCATTGTTCAGGTAAATTGCTTCTGGCTTTTTGTCCAGTATTGTTATTGTCCATTTGATTATTGCCATAGTTCATTTTCATAGGTTAAACTGTCATTTGTACGAAATTGAATTATCACTGATTTTAATATCACTGACCACATTGGTTTTGCCTTTGTGGTTTTCCCTGCAGAAATACGAGATGATAAAGACAGAGGACATCCTTCATCTTGAGAACTCAACTTTCTCCACGAGGGTGGTGAAAGACATCGCCAGAATATCCTCTCCTTCCTCAAATCCAACTGCACCAAAGAGGGTCACACCTACTGGCTTTTCGTGTGGGAGACGTTTAACAGGAATTGCAAGGCTTTACACTAAGTGCCTGTCTATCTTTTATGTTTTCTAATTTTATCAATCCACAGCTAGCGGGAGTGACATTGTGAAGCTTTATGATCTCACTACTCTGTGTGAGAGGAAGCTGAAGAAGAGAAATGTCAGAACTCTCTCACTCTTCCTGTGGCTGTGTTACTGTACAAGCACGCACCTGGGACTGAGACTCAGGATAGCTGGTTCTTGTGCTTCAGGATTGCAAAGAGAGTCAAATTTTGCCAATTCCAACTCTGTTTTATATAAAATATCATTTGCAAGAGAATTATGCTTAAATCAGACTCCTTATTTTCTATTTTGTGCACAGAGTACAGCAACTTCTGATGTGCTGAGTTAGGCAAAACAGAAAAACACTATGGCACAATCAGAACTCTGCTCTAAACTGCGCCAAACTTCTGGATCAGGAGAGGCATCCCCAGGTAAGAGGAAACTTTTGTTACTAGTAGATAGAGATAGGAGGACTTGGAGGAAGAGGAGATGATGTGCAACAGAAGTGTTGGACTGATTTTGACTCCAGACTCTTCATTTAAAGAATGAGCCAGATAAAATGATAGTATCCTTTCTTTTTAAATACCAAATTAGTCATCATATGTCTAATTTAGTTTAGTCTTTGATCATAATATAGTATATTTTTAGATAGCAGAGAAAGAGTAAAAAATCACCCACCAAATCTGAGAATTCCACAGTTTAGATTTGATTGAACCCGACTTGAGCCCTGATCCCTCTATCTCCTGTCTGTTCAGGATTGCCTCAGCCCACTACAGATGCTGTCAGCCACTCCAGCCTCGATGAGCCCCTGAAGAAGATGGAGGGGAATGCCCGGCCTGTGGCCAGAGGACAGCTACAGCGATGGCACAGGAGTAGATGATGATGAGGAGGAGGTGGGGGGCAGGAAGAGGAGCTGACGGAGGACAGCGATGAGAACAGCTCCTACAGTAACTGCTCCAGCCCACAGGATGATAGTAAAGCCGTGGCTGTAATCCGCCTGTGGGGAGCTGTCGGTCCCAGAGAAATACAAATCTACTCACCAAACAGAGTGAGTGCCTCCCCGCACAGATCTAAGGGAGAGAGGGAGTATACAGATAACATGTTAAATGATTTTAAAAAAAAGAGAGATAACCTTTCTTTTTAACTGCAGCCGTTGTGCTTTTTCCTGTTTCTCAAGACAAGGAGGAGAGATGCAGACACGTCCTGAGCTACGCATCAAAGGCGTAGTCTCTGCAGTATGTTTGTGTTCAGTGTACATATAGTGATTCATCCTACGAAATTTGTCATTTACCAGTTACCAATTGCTTTAATACTACACAGGGCCCAAGGCAGTGGATGGCAGCATTAAGAAGGAGAGCATCCTCCCAGCTGCAGACCCCAACAATAATCTATCTTCCATGAAGACAGAAATGCTACGGGAGCTGCACAGCTGAGAAAGGCCCTCTTCTTCTTGAAAGAGGTTAGTCGCCCCTTATTTCAAAGGGCATAACTGACACACTGCACGACACAACAGGAAATAATTAAGGTTATGGGCGTATATTGTGAGTCAGGAGTCACTTTGAGTAACTTTCAACATGTGTATGTGTGTCGCCGTGCTGGGCTGCCAGGCAGACCAGAAGCACCCAACACGCCGGATCCTCGCTCATGGCAACATCATATGAAGTTGCAGCTCTTCCTCAAAGCCTCCAAGGCCTACTACTGCCCTGTCTGATGCAGCCACTAACCTGTTGAAGTATGGGCGCAGCCTTTACGCCACATCGTTATCCCTGCAGTGCTATGGTAAGGTTATTTAACTCAACAGAAACATTGACAACTCCAGTCATGGTAGTTACTTCTCAGCATTCTTGTGGGCAAAATAATAACTAAACATTTATTTCTCTTTCCCTTCCCCTTTCTTCCACTGTTTCCTCCAGATGCCTATTGCCCAGTGAGCGAACACTGCACCCCACAGGTGGGTGCTGCACCCTCACAGCCAGTGCCTTTCTGTGTGGGACATCCAACTCATGTTGGCCCAGAATGCCAGCAACAGAGCCGCTTACCTGGAGGAATACAGCTACCAGACCAAAGAGGACCAGAGATCCTGCACAGCCTGCAACAGAGAGCAGCTGCCAGGGTCAGTCACTAAAGACAGACACCCATACAAATCCTAAAGCTCACAACAATGGCCAGCTATCCATTTCGTTCCACCATTATTTAGCCAAAAATGTCCCACTATTTTCTTGTCTTTTCAAGTTGTTGTGCTCAATTATTGATGAGTCAATTTGTCATTAACCTTTACCTCAACCCATTTGTTTCAACATGGCAACAGACTTGGCCATGGACCCAGAGCCCAGCTGTTTGTCACAGGCAAGCATGAGGCAGCGTACGAACTGCCGTCTTGAGGCTTTGAAAGATCACGCCAGACCAGCTGCTGGCTCAGGTGCTCAAACGGCTGGGAAACATCCGCAACGAGATGGGAGGTACTATATGAACCACCTGCAGCCATGCAAACTGAGGAGGAGGAAGGTGGCGTTGCAGCAGCTGCAACTCCTAACAACTTTAGTAAATCCAGATTTACATGTTACACATTTTACAGAATACCAGTGACCATGTTGCCGTGGTTCAACTTAGCTTCTTCCCTCCCTCCAGTAAAGAAGTCAGTGTCCGTAGCAGAGCAGGAGATGTGGAAAAGTTTTGCCTTCTTTG
>BRZM01001957.1:0-58408 GCA_033238685.1 Lates japonicus
TTGAAGAAAACAAGGGTGGTCTAATAATTTTTTCCATGACTGTATTTTGATGTATGTCACTGCAAATGTTCTGTTCCATCTTCCATTTAGTTATCTACTACTTTCCTTGGTTTCAAAATTAACTTTTTGCTCTTCAAATTCATCAGTACAGATGACAAGCTAAATGTAGTTCACAGCTCCAAAGCTGAGCCAATATATGGAATCTACTGGAGGTTTTCCATGACTTATTGTGGCTCAGTTTAATAATGCTCTGAAAGAAACATTCAACACCAAGAAATTCAGTTGACTGACTCGCTCTTTAAAAATGATCATGAAACAAAACATTCATGTATATCGCAGGAATGGGAGAGGACCCAAGGTGAGGTATTTTGATTTTATTTTTTGATAGATGTAAAATGAAACAATGTTAATATAAATTCCCATAGCTTGTTGCTAGTCCCTTATTTGTTTTAAGGTGATCACATCACATGATTTGTGGTTCTTAGAAATGTGACAATTACAACACTAGATGCAGGAAATGACACTTTGATGTGATTATCACCACAAAACAGTTCAAAAATTAATTCTTTGGCTGAAACTATCCAAACACTTCCATCAAGGATTGTCTTCTCCATGCTGCAGTTAGCCATACTGAAATGTCTGCTGCCAATCACACAGTACTCTGTTCATCAGAGAAATGTTACAGAGCCTGCAGCTCCTTGGCCAGTTTTTCATCCAGAATGAATGGAGTTGGCAGTGTCCTCCCTCTCAGCAGAGGCTCCAGGCCCTGGCAGAAGAAGTGAGAAGGTGGTTAAATTAACAGCGATACTCCTCACACAACAAAAGAGTTGCTCTGTAGAATTGCTTGTTTAAATATGGTAATCTGACAACTAGTTTAGTACAAAGTCACATTTTTCTCAAATACTATTTGGATCTATGGGCTCTTTCCTCTTCTCACCTCTCCAAAGTAGGAGACCAGTGGTGAAATCTCACACTGAGCTGGAGAATTGTCTGCTGCTAATACACTACAGGGAATAAACACACACACACACACACACACACATTTTTAGATTACAAAGATGCATTCTTATTTTTCCAGCAACTTTGATTGGAGAAAATTTAAGGACTTACACTTGGCAGGATGAATACAAGTATAACACATAATTTGTGTTCAACATGTCAGGATTTGCTTTCTTGCCAAGAGTTAGATAAGACTGATACCACTGTCGTATTGGTTTGTTAAATATGAAGCCAGGAGGCAATTAGTTTAGCTTAGCATAAACATTAGAAGTAGGGTTCAAGTTCTGACATTATATGTTGCTGTAGGGGGTATATAGGAACATTTCGTCTGACCCAGCTTTAGGGGGAAGGATATTCCCATGTTCATCCAGCAGCTTGGCTCCAGCAGCCAGCACCCAGCGGCAGTGTTGAGCCATCAAAGAGTTCCTGGCCGTGGTCGGGCTGTCTGTGGCTGCCCCATCGGCATTTTTGAGAGGGGAAAACTCATCCTCTCTTAAAACTTCAAAAGCAACAAATTTCCTTCCAAAGACAAAGAGTAAAACTATCAACAATATACAGACTGATATCATTTTATGTGCAGTATAACAATGTCAATAGCTGAAGGTACAATGTAATAATACCTTGAGAATGGAAAGACATCAAAAACAAATTTCTCCATCTTTATGCCATTGGGTTTGGTGGGTTTGACTTGATTGCCATATGTGTCCACAAAGGGCACTTTCTTGATTGCAACATGTTGTTTCAGTTGGCCTTGAAAGTTCCTGTAAAACAAAAAATAGGAAATCAAAGCATTTTTTACTTGACCCAACAAAATGCAAAGAAGGATTATACACAGGGTTGATCCTCTGGGGGCTGTGAAGTTCCACAGCTTTGTCATGGAAAAAAAAAGTTTTTGTAGTTGAGGTGTTTTGGTTTACACATAATACTTGTTGATAGGAGACATTTATTGTTGGAGTCTGCAAATGAGATTGGCTGACAGTGAAAAATATAGATCACCAGACCTTTCAAACTTTTAAGCTGGTTTGGCAGAGAATTTTTCTGAGCCAAATTAGTTAGAGCAGCTTACAGTGACCACATTTTTAACATCTGCCACATTAGCATTATATTTACACACACTTTGCTAATGAACCAGAGAATCAGACTGAATTACATCAAGTTTCAGTTTCATATGCAGGTTCCCTCTCTCTCTCTCCTGCTCTCTCTGTCTCTCACTCTCATTTGTATCACACATCAGTTAAATGACATTGAAACATCAGTATCAGTGAATCAATTTCCATTCCTGGTAACAATATCAGATTACAAAAGTTGGGCAGCATCAACCCACATTCAACCCTAGTCAGATGGAAGGTTGGCTGATGCACACTGACCCATTCAGTAAGATCCCAACACAGATTTGACCCATGTCACCAGATTGGTCTAAATGGGGTAATAGTGACAAACTAATGCAGATTTAAGTTTAACTTTAAAATAATGACCTCAACATCCAGATACTAGCATGTCCTTTTGAAGTTTTCTAGTCAATACACTGTATCTTTATATACCTCCATGAAGTGCCTCTCACTCCGGAATCTGTAGCCATTTACAAATCAGTCTAATTATGCTTGCTGTGACTCCTGCGCTACCAGAGAGATCCTGCAAACTCATTGAGTATTTGACAGTAAAGGCTCTTACTCTGCTACATCCTGCAGGAACGCCCTGGTAAAGAAGTGATTACAGATATTTCCAGCACTGTAGACCAACTCTCCTCCAGGCCCTCTGAGTTCAGCTGTCTCTTGTTGCATCTCACTGTATTCCACCACCTGGGAGATGCCTTGTACTCTGCAAACCACACCCACTGGTTCCGCAGGGTACGCCTTCTCCACCACCTGACACATAATAAAGGTGAGAGGGCAGATGGAAACAGGATTTGGACATTGTGTTTCAGTACAGCCAGTTTAGACCTGGAGGGGTGGATGGTTTGCCTGAATTTATTTTAATTATTTAGAATCTGAGAGTGCTGCATTTTTGTGTATTTATTTTGTGCTCAAGCCACAAAGTGTGTGTCATACTCATACCCACTCATACAGCCAGTTTTCTTAGTCAAAGATAGGGTCCAAAGAAAATATTGACAGGACTTTTTTGTAAAATAAAATATTCAGTCCCTCTGCGCACAGTGAGAGATGTCTTTTTCAACACAAGGCTGAATGGACCTTTTGCACAGCAGACATGTTGATTTCTAATAGCAAGAAAAGCACAGGGGTAATAAACAATATTAATGACGGCTCTGTTCTGTTGCGAGTCAGAACATACAGTACCACATTCCCTGAGTGGAATGCAGCCATCATTATTGTCATTAAATACACTTGTGCTTTTCCTGCAATGACATGTCAATGTCTATACAGGTGGAAGGCGCAAGGAAACGTTTCTTCCATTTAGAAAATTATCAGTAAAGGTGCTCTGGAGTCTAAAACTCACTGATCAACACATTGTGTTTCATTTTCTTAAATATGTACACAAACAGAAATGGAAATGAATGCCTCCCGATTCCTGTTCTGTATTTAAGGCACATAAAGCTAATATAAAACATCTCACTAACATCTACTCTCAGAAAAAACAAGTAAGTGTTACGCTATTCCTTTAATGCTCTCTTGTATATGTGACATTACTCTACCTTGGCTCCACAGTCAGCCCCTTTGCTCACACAGAACCCAATGAACACAGGGTCAGCCATCTTGACCAGGATGTTGTCCACACAGTACACATGCAGGTACTCCACCCCTCTCTTCTTCATGTCTTCCAGCACCTTATTGTCTACCAATGCCTGGTACAGACCACCATTACCATCTTACAGAGAAACATTGTCATTTCTTCAAATTATTCTCAACACACATCAGTGGCAGTTGGTGAAACCAAAGTGATTTCACTGATATTTGTGTCTGGGTCTGAAAGAGCTGATGTGAACTTACCTGGGGCCATGGCTATCTTTCCTTTACCCTGCAGGATGACCTTTCCATCAAAGGTCACTGCTGGGATCATCCTTTGCTCAAACATAATGATGTCTGATGGCTTCAGACCAAAGTAGTTGTTCTTCTTGAAGAACTTCTCAGTGGGAGCCAGAGTGAACTCACTGGTCATTATGTACCTGAGGAGTTGCAACAGACAAAAGGTTCAAAATGTTAAAGTTGTACTTATTCTCAATAATCTTGGTGACTTTATTTATCTTCAAACTCCTGCAGATTTAATCACTTTTATCCTGTTTTTAATCATGTAATATTCCTTAAAGCAGCACTAATCAATATTTTTATATTGACAATGGATCACATGACTACTTCTATGTGAAAGGGTTCATATGTAGTGACAAACCAACAAATCATTCTAAGCAGTTCTCCTCAGCCTCACTGAGCTTTTAAGCATCAGCTTATGGTTTTATTTTTCTGGCCCCACAAGTTGACTGTTTTGGTTCAGGCTCACCACATTCATACAACTTGTTCCCATGTGTTTCCAAATGTGTGATTTAAAGGTAGTTTCATCACATTAAATCATGAATTCCGCTACAGTCGAAAGCCGAAGTAGCAGTTACTGCTACTCTGCTAAGCTAGTCGGCCTACCTTTAACATGACTAGTTTAGCTGTTTTTATTCCCAGATTTAACCACTAACCACTGGTGGAGGAAGATCTTTCATATCTTACCATGGAACTGTGCATTTTGAGCCATGTTTCACATCTGCCAGCTCCTGGATTTTATAAATGCGCTCTGCCTGGATCTGATACAAGGTTTTGTTGCTTGGTAGCCCAACGTTATACATCCCTTTGGGATACTGAACACCAAGACGGGTCCCCTGACCACCAGCCAAGAGCAGGACTCCAACGTGATTCTCTGAGATTTTCAACAGCCCTGTCAAAAATGGGAGTAATATGAGCAGCAGTAAGTCTGTTTGTGAAGTTTACTGATTTACAATTAAGGCCGTTAAAACGCATTGCATTTATAATACTGTGATTTAAGGAGGAATTCCAGTGTAGCCGTTGCATGTAACATACACAGTCATTTTTCATGATGTGCTGTTCATACTTATGTTTTAAATGATATCATGTGAACACAACATTAAACCTTATCATTCATACTGCCACACAAGAGTTCAGTGACCTCTTGTTGTAGCTAGTTTTAACTAAATATTGGATCATTTGAACCTAAAATGTTATCTAAATAAAACCATCTGAGAAGCAGAGGTGAAATGTCTCTCTGGTGGAATTGCCAACTCATAGACATTTGAAATAACAGCAGCTGTCAAAAAAATGTAGAGGAATCAAATCAATCAAAAATACAACATGTAAATAAATGAAAGACGAAGTAGCATAAAATGAATATACCCAAGAACAAGCAAAAACCTCCAATCTGTACAAAAGTACAGTGAGTAAATGTACCTCAAGTGTCAATAAATTACACTGATTAGCTCACACATTTTTTGATTGCTAATTTATCATTTATTTTGTTACTGCTTACTGCAACTGAATGCGTCACATCCACAGGTATGTTAGTGACCAGCAAACAACACAAACTCCATGTTATTTTTCAGAAATCTGACTTCCTCTTCCTCTTTTTTTCATTTAGCAATTTTTCCAAGTACTCACGAGCTCCCGTAATCTTCTAAAAATGCAGCAGTGTTGCTAACATTCACCTTCAGTTTCCCACGCTGTAAGAGAGTTTTTGTCACTTTTCTTCACGCTGCCGATGACCTGTGGAGGGACCGGCTCTAAGTGTTGGTCCAGGCTGGCAGAGGGGGAGGCTGCAGCCTTCGCAGCCCCTTCACAGTGATCCTTCAGTCCCTTGAGATCCAGTTGAGACAGTTCCTGTAGGAAACTGTCCCTGTCCTCCTCACACAGCTCCGGCAAAAACTGCAGGACGTGAGACTGTCCTGCACTCTCTAAGCTTTGCTTCACTTCCTCCAGGGAAAGCATTTTGTGTCTCGGTAACAAAGCAGACCGTATAGAAGGAAATCAGAGTATGCAGACATCCAGCTTCTCTCTCCCAGCAGCAGGCTGTATGTGCGGTGTTTTGCAGGAAATGACTGTGTCTCATGAGCACCTCGTGACTACAGCTCTCGGATCCTAACAAGGATCCCAGTGTGAAAGATGTACCAGGATATCCTGCAGCAGCCCTGTCCAACATGTCCGAAGTAGCTCCTTGCAAACCGACATCTGAATTCAGCAACTTCTTGTAGAGTGGGCCAGTCTGCGGCTGCTCACTCTCAGTGTGCGAAACATTTCCACGGCACCGCAGTTTCTTCTTGCAGTTTTAAGCAGCCTGTAGGGTCCGTCTCTAAAGAGCTGAGAAAACCGTTTAGTGTTGGTAGTAAATGTTTTGAATGTCAGTGTAACCCTTTCATAATATGGAAGCCCATTTCCGCCAGTAAAAAAAAAAAAAAAAAAAAAAAAGATGATTAAAAAAAATTCACACAAAGTCATAATTATGAGATAAAAAGTCATAATTATGAGATAAAAAGTCATAATTATGGGATAGAAAGTCGAAATTATGAGATAAAAAGTCATAATTATGAGACAAAAAGTCGAAATTATGAGATAAAAAGTGGAAATTATGAGATAAAAAGTCATAATTATGAGATAAAAAGTCGAAATAATGAGATAAAAAGTCGAAATAATGAGATAAAAAGCCGAAATTATGAGATAAAAAGTCATAATTATGAGATAAAAAGTCATAATTATGAGATAAAAAGTTGAAATAATGAGATAAAGTCGAAATTATGAGATAAAAAGTCATAATTATGAGATAAAAAGTCAAAATAATGAGATAAAGTCGAAATTATGAGATAAAAAGCCGAAATTATGAGATAAAAGTCATAATTATGAGATAAAGTCATAATTATGAGATAAAAGATTAAATAATGAGATAAAATTAAAATTATGAGATAAAAGTCATAATTATGAGATAAAAGTCAAAATAATGAGATGAAGTCAAAATTATGAGATAAAAAGTCAAAATTATGGAATAAAAGCCATAATTATGAGATAAAGTCAAAATAATGAGATAAAGTCGAAATAATGAGATAAAAAGTGAAGCAATGAGATAAAGTCGAAATAATGAGATAAAAGTCATAATTATGAGATAAAAAGTTGAAATGAGATAAAGTCAAAATAATGAGATAAAAGTCAAAATAACGAGATAAAGCCGAAATTATGAGATAAAAAAGCCATAATTATGAGATAAAGTCATAATTATGAGATAAAGTCGAAATAATGAGATAAAAAGTCGAAATAATGAGATAAAAGTCGAAATAATGGATAAAGTCATAATTATGAGATAAAAAGTTGGAAATAATGAGATAAGTCAAAATAATGAGATAAAGTCAAAATAACGAGATAAAAAGCCGGGGGTATGAGATAAAAGCCATAATTATGAGATAAAGTCATAATTATGAGATAAAATCGAAATAATGGATAAAAATCGAAATAATGAGATAAAAGATTTATATACACAAATGGAGTGTGACAGCATGCATAGTACTATTGAGCATAAAATAGTTGCAGATATCTTCACTAAGAGACTGTATCATTCTCCAGACTGCAAAGTCAAGGCCATCACCTTACCATGTGAAAGTGCTCCATTGCGATGAGTTCCTGATTCTTGCGGTCTGGGCTATGTGTTTATGATCTCTTCAGAGTGAATATCTGCAGCTGGCTTGCTGTAAATGCTGTCACTCATTGTACATCTCAGTGTTGACTGTATTTCGACTGTCGTAATTATGACTTTATCTCATAATTATGGCTTTATCTATAATTTCGACTTTCTCGTTGGCCTGAACTTTCTCTCATTGACTGACTTTATCTCAGCTTTTTATCTCATAATTATATTTCGACTTTCGTGTTCGACTTTCTCATTATTTCGACTATCGCCAGTATGTTTATCGCCAGTATGGCACTGTAATTTCGGCTTGCTATCTCGTTATTTGAGCTTTACTCATTGTTGACTGCCATTCAGCTTTTATAATTAACGACTTTCTCATTATTCATTTTATCGTGTCGACTTTTTATCATTGACTACTTTATCTCGATGACCTGACTTTAACATAATTGTAACAATTTGACTATCATGTTGAGCATCATTGACCTGACACAGCCATGTTTTATCGCAATTTCGACTTTATCTGTTCAACACGTATCGTAATTATATTTTGTAATTATGACTTCGGCACCTCTGCAATTTCGACTTTATCTCGATGACCTGAACTTTTATCATAATTGTGACTTTTTTATCGAGCTCGACTTTATCATTATTTCAACTTTATCAAGTATGTTTATATGAACTTTTATCATGTTTCGGCTTTTATCATTATTTCGACTTTATCTCATTATTTCGACTTTTTATCTCATCAGTGCTCGACTTTTTCATAATTCGCACTGTCTCGCCAATTTTTCGCCAGTATGACTTTTGTCATATTCGACTTTCCTGTCCATAATGCTGTTTTATCGCCAATTATGAACTTTTATCTCATATTATGACTTTAATTTTGATGTCTTTTTTTTACTGGCGAAATGAGCCTCGTATGAAGGGATTACACTGACGATCAGCGTTACCAACACTAAACGATTTTAAACTCTTCAGACAGACCTACCAGGCTGTAAGCTGAGATGATGTTTCTTTGCTGATGTTGACCGCAGACAACCCCACTCTGAAGTTGCCAATTCGGTCAATCTGTCGAGACATCTTGGACAGGGCTGCTGCAGAATGTCCTGTTGCATCAACTGCGCTGGATCGTTGAGATCGGTGTCGTGGTTACGGTCATTTCGCAAAGGCTTGCCGCGCATGCAACCGCAACAACTGAAGCATGCTCACCGTACTGTACCGGTCGCCAGCGTTGCCGGTTGGCTCTTTCACCGGAGGTGAAACAGGCGCGGAAGTGCGGGACGATCTCCGTCTTTGCCGGGCTGATAGTAGTGATAATTAAAGTATTAACTGCTAACATAGCAATACAACTAATAGCAGTATAAGTAATTTCTAATTATAGCAGCAGGTGTTGAGTGGAGTTGTAGGAGCAGCAGGAGACTTGTCATCACAGATCAGACTCTACAGCTCCAGAGGCAGAAATACCTGCAGAAAGAGACAGAAGAGGAGAGAGAGACGGAAGAGCACAATACTACAGGAAAGGGAAGATATTGAGTTAGTAACATGTAACATGGGATATGTATCCATACTGTGGAGAGAGAGAGAGAAGCTCATTGCATCATGGGAGATCTCCCGGCAGTCTAGGCCTATAGCAGCATAACTAAGGGATGGTTCAAGCCTGAGCCAACCCTAACTATAAGCTTTATCAAAGAGGAAACTTTTAAACCGACTCTTAAAGGTGCAGAGGGTGTTTCTGCCTCCCGGACCAAGGTTCCACAGTAGAGGAGCCTGATAACTGAAGGCTCTGCCTCCCATTCTACTCTTGGAAACTCTGGGAACCACCAGTAAACCAGCATTCTGGGAGCGCAGAGTCCTAGTGGGATTGTAGGGGACTGTGAGATCTTTAAGGTAAGATGGAGCCTGACCATTAAGGGCTTTGTAAGTGAAGATGAGGATTTTGAATTCTACTCTGGATTTGACTGGGAGCCAATGTAGAGAAGCTAACACAGGAGAAATATGGTCTCTTTTCCTAGATCCTGTCAGTAATCGTGCTACAGCATTTTGAATCAGCTGCAGAGTCTTTAGAGACTTGTTGGGGCAGCCTGATAATAATGAATTACAGTAGTCCAGCCTAGAAGTAACAAATGCATGGACTAGTTTTTCTGCATCTTTTTGAGACAGAAAATGTTTAATTTTGGTGATATTACGCAGGTGAAAGAAGGCAGTCCTAGAAGTTTGTTTTATATGTGAGTTAAAGGACATATCCTGATCAAAGATAACTCCCGGATTCTTTACAGTGGAGCTGGGAGCCAGGGCAATGCTGTCTAATGGAACTACATCATTAGAAAATTTATTTCTGATGTGTTCAGGACCAATTATAATGACTTCCGTTTTATCTGAGTTCAGTAGTAAAAAGTTGCTTGTCATCCAAGTTTTAATGTCCCTAAGACAAGCCTGGAGTTTGGCTAGCTGATTGGTTTCGTTAGGCTCCACTGACAGATAAAGCTGTGTATCATCTGCATAACAATGGAAATTTATGGAGTGTTTCCTGATAATATTGCCCAAGGGAAGCATATACAAAGTGAAGAGGATTGGTCCAAATATACTCCTTAGATGTTACTTGATGTTACCTTTTTTTTTGCAGGGGTCTCCTTCTATAGAAGATTTGGCAAGATATTCCTGACTGGGCCTCTTGAAGAGAGGGAGAGAGACAGTCACTGAGGTCAAGGGTGGAAAATCTATAAGAGTAGTGGCAAAAGAGAGAAAGACTGACAGGTCAACCCTGAGCAGGAGGTGAAAACAGAGGGGTAAGCTGGGAACAATACACCTACTCATGTGGTGTCAAATTCCATCCACCCCAAACTGCACTTCATTGTGATAAAAATCACATGATGTGATGTAATCTTTATTATCACAAATTTCATGCCACAAATAGCCTTGTATACAGGTATAATGGACACAGTCTGAGCCCTTTTTGCTACCCACACATGTCGAAAACAGAGTTTCACCCAAAGGTATGAAGGCAACTACTATCATCATTATGCCCAGTGGTCTTATCTGTAACCGTTTCATACCTTTTTCCACGCAAAAGTTGTGATCTATTAAAAACAAACTTGATGGGATAATGTGCCCACCTGTTCGGAAACTCTGACCCATGCTTTTCGCAAATTTTGGAGACAGAAGAAATGAACTGTGATCAGTCAGAGAGTGTTTACGTGCTGAAACCTTCCTTGAACATAGCTGGGCGTGTGTGTTAAAAATGCATGAAATACAAAAAATACAGTCTCAAGAAAGACAACAAAAAGTTACTATCTATTTCTATAGATTTTATTATCAACATGTTTTTGACAGGTGACTGAATTTTCTGTCACATTAATTATTGTGGTTCAATCTACAATCCTGTGAAATTATATGTATGACACTGGGATATAGAATACGTTTCTATAAAATCCATTAAATCAACTATATGATCACACAGAAACAAGTAGTTTAGCAGTCAAGTGACACACTCTGCTCCTATAACAAAGATAAAATGAAGTCAGATGCTGGATAACAAGGAACGGTTAAAGGTGTTACATGTTAGTATTTTATTTTCAAAGTTCAGTCGCTGCTGATTAGCTTGCCCTGGTTTGTCCTGTCGCGTCAGTGTGCCATTCTATATTGCATAGTGGTATATGTGCATAAAATTT
The DNA here is from genome assembly GCA_033238685.1 of Lates japonicus. Classification (NCBI taxonomy): domain Eukaryota; kingdom Metazoa; phylum Chordata; class Actinopteri; family Centropomidae; genus Lates; species Lates japonicus. Next base: position 11,286 of record BRZM01001957.1, read on the forward strand.
CTTAGGAAATGAGAGGCGTGTTTGTTTGGGACAGTTCCTTAAGCATTCCCATCCGAACCACCAGACTCAGCTCAGCAGTGTGGACAAAACAACACATTTCACGTGGTGCTACTAGGGATTTCTAGTACATAGTTAAATATCAAATGAACCCAAATGAAAACTCCACTCAACAGGTTCAGTGCTGAACTAGTTTATTTAACAGTTGATCTCATACAAGCATAAATATTCTTTTCATCATAACATTCTTTCAATGGATACACCTACAAAAAGCTACTGTAAAAGTACTCATACTCATTCTTGCACTTAGAGCTAGCATAATAAAATAAAATAGAAATATATACTAAATACATTTTGTGAACCATGTACATTGTAGCCTTCAGTTTGTATACTCTGGTAGTTCCTGTACATTTAAAGTTCCACAGGCAATTTTCCTAACTGCCGGTTGGTCAGTACAGCAAATAATAAAAGCTACTTTTAAGACATTAGAGAGTTAGTTTTCACTGTACAAAATGTGGCAAACATTTACACATATCATTCTGTGTCATAAATGTATGCATATATGATATCAGAGTAAGGGGTCAATTAAAAGAAAGAGGAGGAAAGATGGATGCACAGATACATTTACTTCCAAACTTGTGAAAGAGTATCAATACTCAAATGGACATGGAAGCCCAACATGTCTTCTCCACCTGCTACATGGACAGTGTGTGACTTCAAATGCAGATGTGATGCTGGAGTAAGGCAGCTGACAAAAGCAGCATGGCATTCTGAAGGTCACAGCAGACAGTCCATTCCCCCAATAATACTTTTATTTCATTTCACTATGTCTATTTTCTTTACAGTGGTGTTGTCACCACCCCCTAAACGTTCAGCCAATCGTGTCCCTATCGTCTTAAGCTAGCGAGCGCAACAACTGCTACCAGATTTAGCTAATTGGCTCCTGTTAGCTAGAGCAAGGACATCAGAGAAATTCTGCGGGGGTGGAGAATAACCATACGGCATGGAATATATGCAACACATTCAGAGAGGAGACATTTTTATTTATTTCTGTTTTACTGAGAATCACAGACTTAAGAGTAAACAATAAGGGCCACGGCACTTTATTTATTCTACAATGACTAACTCATGAACTAACCTTATTAATATCTTTCTTGCCGGAAATTAAAACTATAGTGCATATCCCTTTATAGGGCAAGTGACTATTTTTGGTAATTTCCGCACCTTTTGCAAATGGCCACCCTCCTGTACCTCAGTGAGGTCAAGAACCATGTGGTCCTCACTCAGCCATTCAGAAGAGATCACCCTACATCACAGATCACATGACTGTGGCATTCGACCAATCAGCAGAGACCTGGAGTGTATCTAACTTTCTCTCTACGGCATGAAAAATGCAGGCACCATATTTGATCATAAGCCCGGTTCACCTAAAAACGGGAGTTCATTAGGTGTGTCCATTTTTGGACATATGCCCAATGCACCTAACAATGCATGCTTATAGCATTTTCTTGATAAAAAAAGCAATACAACTAAGGACATTATGTTTTAATGTTGCCAAAGGTTTTTATAATACTATACAGTGATTCAGGGATAATTTTAACCGATTTCTAGAAATATTAAAGCTATAAATAGTGAAAATTTATGATTTTTGTCAGTTTGTGACCTTTTAACGACTGTTATATTGTGTGAAATTTTTAGGCAATGTCTGGCCGGATGTTTGATGCCAAGAGGAGGAAGAGTGTTGTCGTGCCTGCCCACCCTGCCATCAGTGATGATGATGAGGAGGATGATGATGATGTGGCAGACCCTGATTTTGTCCCACCCACCCACAACCAGGACATTCCATGTACAAGTGACACTGACCCCTCTGCCAAGAGGAAACGGATCCAACCTGTGGTGGAGGTTCTCCAAGAAAATTACAGTGAGTACAGTGAGGATGACGACGACGATGATGATGATGATGATGATGGTGATGATAATGTGCAGCCAGCAGTACAAGCCCAGAGGCCAAGGAGATCTGGCAAGTCGGCACCCAGGCCAACCACTTTGCATAAAGTTGACCTGAACAACACAGCCCTTCCTGAATACCAGCACTCTGCCCCAGACTACATTGACATGCCTTTTCAGTACTTTATTAGGTACTTTGATGCCCAAATCATCAGTCATATAACATACCAAACAAACTTATATGCCACTCAGAAGGACATCAACACCACTTTCTCCACCAATGAGAATGAAATAATGACCTTTCTGGCCATCCTCATCTATATGGGTGTTGTTGAGCTCCCCTCTGTTGAAGATTACTGGGCCATGGAAACCAGGGTCCCTCAAGTTGCCAACCTGATGTCATCAAAGAGGTTCAGGCTGCTGAAAAGGGTTATCCACTTCAATGACAACACTCAGATCCCTGGCACCAGCGACCGTTTCTTCAAAGTCCGGCCACTGTTCAGCTTTCTCAATAATGCCTTCAGGCGTGAGCCACAGACCCCCAAACAGTCTGTAGATGAGGTGATGGTTGCCTACAAAGGGAAGACAGCTGGCAACCTGAGGCAGTATATCAAAAACAAGCCAGACAAGTGGGGTTTTAAGTTGTTTGCAAGGGCCTCTGAGGATGGCTTCATCCATGACATGGTGCTATACCAGGGCAAAACTACCCTGGAGGCCCATGATGTCCCCCTGATGCCTGAACAAAAAGTGCTGGGTGCCACCAGCCAGATTGTTGCTGTCCTGGCGAGTACCATGTCCTCCCCCACCACCACAGCCATCTTTGCTGACAACTTTTTTACCAGCATGGAGCTAGTGCGGTACCTCAGAGATCAGAATTGCAGGTACACAGGGACAGCAAGGGACAATAGAATCAGAAATCCTCCACTCAAGTCCATCAAGGAGATGGAGAAGAAGGCTGTACCCCGTGGTACTTATGACTATGTTACCAGTGATGATAGGATATTGGCCGTCAGATGGAAGGACAACAGAAAAGTCACTCTGCTGTCAACAGACATGGGGGTGGAGCTGATGTCCTCAGTCATCAGGTACTGCAGTGAGACCAAGATGAAGGAGCCTGTGAGCTGTCCAGCTGTCATCAGGAGTTATAATGCCAGCATGGGGGGCATTGATAAGAGTGACATGCTGGTACACCTCTACCGCACCCCCATGAAGTCCAAGAGGTGGTACTTGCGTCTGTTTGCATATGTCATTGATGTCAGTATCACAAATGCCTGGGTTGTGTACCGACGGGACAGTAAGGCCCTTGGAGTGAATGGCCAGTCTCTGAAAGATTTCAGAATCCAGGTGTTCAGGGGCGCCAGTGGCCAGATGTCTGCCAAATCGAGCTCCAGAAAAAGCTTGTCCTCATCTGTTGAAAGCCTGACCACCAGTGTTGATGTCCCTGAGCCTGTCCGGGGACACCACAGCCACACACCAAATGAGGCTGTGCGCTTTGACCTGTCCCTCTTCCATGCCCCTGTACATGCCAAACGCCAGACCTGCAAGTACTGCAGCAGGAAAGGCAACATTGTGAGGTCAAATGTGGTCTGCAGGGTCTGCAAGGTCCACCTTTGCATGAACAGTGAGAGCAACTGCTTCATTAGGTACCATGAATAAGCTGTCCTAATGGTGTCGAAAGTTGTACTGTGTATGTTATACAGTTTATAAAGTTATATGATGAATGTTATACTGTTATACAGTACATAAAGATGTACTGTGTATGTTATACTGTATGTTATACAGTATATAAAGTTGTACTGTGTGTTATACTGTTATACAGTACATAAAGTTGTATTACGTATGTTATACGTGTGTGTTATAATATGTGCATATAATGTTATACAATTTATTTAGAAAGGAGTCTGTATCAGCACTTATGTTCTGAAAGTGATGTTCTAATGTGAAACATACATGTTCCTTTCACCTTATAGGTGTTTTTGTTGTATATTTTACATATACACTTAATGGATTTTTTTTTACCACTGAAGGGCAAGGAACCAAATACGGTAACTTTGTTTACTTTGGTTTTCTGCAAGACAATGGAAATTTTTGAAAATGTTGAAAACAGAAATAAACTCTGGTTATGGCCCCCAATAACACTCTAAAGTTGAATTTTTGAATTTCATGGTATTTCAATGAGTGCCCTATAAAGGGATATGTAAAACATGAGCTGCCAGAAGGAGGAGATCGCATAACTTAGATCAACTTTGGAGGAGAAAACCACAAGTTATAACTGATCTGAGGTCCTTGGAATAAAATCGTACTACGCATCATGGGCATTGGTGAAGCCTTTAGCCAATCGGGACAAAGTGCTGTCGTCACAGAGGCGGTTCCAAGTCGGTGCAGCCGGAGAAAAGCAACTGCAGAAAACTGCAGGCGCCTTACTCCTGCGAGGTGTTAATATCATGTGACATTGTGCACCACCAGCGAAAGTCGAACAAAATTTCTAACCAGCATGCTTCACGTCAAGTCAGCGCCATAGACTACAGTCTATGGTCAGCACTGCACAGGGCCGCAGAAAGTCCAACGCACCTTGCAAGTGTCCAATCCGTACCCAGAAGCACAATCCGCTCTGCACATGCAATTACGTTTCGGAATTAAGACACAGGGTATTGTTGGAAATAAACTCGGTGACAGTACCCAGGGTTCGGATTGTAAGTTTGTGTGCACTGATTGCATTTGTCAAATGAGTGCACGAATTTACACGTGACCCATTTCCCCCCTCAGTTCACCCAAAAGGGTTATGTAGAAACTAACAACTCATTTTATTTATTTAGCTGAACAAGGCTGCATATGCTAGCTGCCTAACTGTCTGTGTGCTGGTTGAGAACTTGGTTTATTACTGAGCATCAGAGTGTGAGATTACTGTGTTAATGACAACAGCTAATGTTAGCTGGTTAATTCAGAATTAAAGGACATCTCCAGTATTTTTTAACTTGGATCTTATTTTCCCATGTTTGCCGGTATAAATGATTGACAGAGACAAAAATCTTTGGAATCTGTGCAGTATTGAACAAGAACAATGTACCTGGCTATCACAAACAGCTACTGCAATGTAATCCAATGGGCAACTAGTATGCCCATTAAAATACTTGTTTTTGTCACCAACAGCCACAGGCTGTCAATGAAAGTGTCTGACATTGTGGATAGAATTCCTACAAAGATATACCTTTTTATTAGAGTAAGATCCTTTTTGTCTAACTAGAAATATCATTATATATCGCTACCAGACTCCATTGACAAAAATAGTTATTTTACCTCACAGAGCACAGGAATTGATTGAGGTAGCTGAATACTGCTGTCTTAGTCAATTGCTTTGTTTGTGTTTGTGTACACACACAACTCTGTAAAAAGCAAAAGGACAGTCTTGTTGTGGTCACCCTAGCTGACAGGAGCTAGCTGACACTGCTAACACTGGCTCTTCACTTTTAAGATGAGTAATAAGCTCACAAGCTGATCTGGCTACTTAGCCAGCTAGGTAGGTGGCACTAGCAACCTTGTTTCATTGAGTAAATAAAAAGAGATGTTCGTTTCTGTGTCTATGTATCTTTTATCTACAGCAGCAGCCACATAGTTGACTGTGATGCTTTTGCTTGTGCTAAGAGGTGCCAAATGGCTAAATTATACAGAGAGGCAGAGTGTATGTGACAGGTGGTAGAAAGGTGAGAGGACACCACTGTCATGAAAAGTGACATTATGAAATAAAACTTTACATCAACTCAAAGTGTTATTGGGAAAATAACCATTACGAAATAAAAAGTCACTTCTCTCAAAAATAAACCTGTTTTTGTTTGTGTGTTTGTTTGTTTTTTTTTTTACCAAGACCACGTTACTCTAAAAAATAAGCCCCGTAAAAATGAAATTATTCAGCACAACAAATACATCACAAATTCATTCATTAATCTTTTTTAAAATAATAAATAAATAAATAAATACAGTAATAACTAAGACAAAAACAGGAATTAAAGTAGAGTACCTTAAAGTGCATTCAGTGTCCCACAGACTCCACCTCTTGTAATGTTTAGGTGCATTTATGTAAGAGAGGCTTGACACAAAAGGCACTAGAGGGAATCTGTGACCATTTGACACAGGCATCAGTCAGACTCAGAGTGCTTCCTCTGCTTGGATGTCCTGCGATGTGACCTAAAGGAGTGTTGATTTAGAAGCTTTCAACAGCATTTGAAGAAATTTACACTGTAAACGTCAAAGTCTCTCCTGAAGCAAATGCAATTACATTTTTTTCTTGATGGCTTAATGAGCCACTGACTGAATGCAACTTAAGGACCATCAAACATATTTTTATGTCAAACATTGTGCACTGTCTGATGACTTGACAGCTCAGACTGTATTGAATCTCTGGAATAGAACAACCAAACCTAAATCAATAACTTTTTCACCTGCCCTTCAAAACATCCTCACTAGCTGCAATGCTTATGACATCCCATAGCACAAACGTATTGGACGGAACAATCAACATAATGATGGAAGTGCTAAACCTTACCAGAGCTTAGGTTAATATAAGTGTAGTGTTGTAGTGACTCAAGCTACTATCTTTTTGGAAGCAATAATGTACAGAAACATATTGCTGCCACACCAGAAAAATATAAATGAATTAAACATGAAAAATACAACGTGATCATTTTGCTTCACATTATAAGAAACTTTTCATGTTATAGTGATCCGTTTTTATTTCCCTGGTGTGGCAGCAATATGCTTCAGTAATAATTTGATTTTTTTACTTAGATAATTTCATGACAAAATTCTTATGAAAAGTTCACATTTAGGTCTGATGGGAGTGTTGGGTTTGTCTTTAATGGAAAGGTTCACCTACTGAAAGGAAAATGTCTGCCATGGAATTTTTTAAATAAAAAGTTTTGCTAAAAATTTTTCCTCATGCTGAAGAATCAAGGCTTTTTTGGTGACCATTTGTGACTTTTTTCTATATGCATGGCCTATCAGCTACTAGTTTGCAGGAAGCCTATGCATTGAAAATTAATGCTTTTAAAATTCTGTGTTCATGCAAGTTAATGGAAGTGAGGATAAATGATGGCACTAAAAAGCATTTCTCGGTCCACAGTAAGGTGTAGACATGAAAAAACTGTTAGAACCTTATTTAAAAAAAATATTTTTACTAACTTCTTAATTCCTTACTAACTTCCTTACTAAGGTCTTCTTTTGCCATGGATCACCTTTGTTACTCAGAACAATGTTGTGGATCACATCTGCATCTAAACATAAAGGAACATATTATATGCACTCTAGGAATTTGAATACTGCCAGAGGTTATGTCCACCTCAGCTCTGTGCAATAGCAGGTACTTTTGATGATTAGTGGTCCAGTTTTCCAGTTCACCTTCAGTGAATTCAGTATAAACTTTTGTCCTCCCAAAGTTGAATAGGTGCTGAAGCACTTTAATTGCCGAAGGAACCATTAACAATAGCAACAACAATTCATAAATTGCTTCAGTTGCTTTCCTCCTTCCAGAGAACCTCTCAGCACATACTTCTAAGTTCTCTCATTACAAGTTCTCATTCGTCCTCATTGACTTATCTCTGCTTTATTTAAACCCGAAATTTGATAATTTGATTTAACTGTAGAATTTCAGCTGTTTGCTCTTATGATACCAAAGCAGCCAGCACAACAGAAAAAGCAAAACATTGGTATTTCTTCTGTCTGCCTCCTCCCTCACTTTGGACTGTAAATTTCAGGGTGATCTTAAGGTACTATATACCATATAGCTGATGCTGACAGATGGAATGACCTTCATGAAATTGGGTGCCAAGCCTCGTAGAGTCCCATGGCCCTCAGTCCTACCCATGTGTCTGAAAAGGCCCGTCATGTTCATCTGAGGGCCTCCAGGGTAGCTGCGAAGACAAAGGGAGGACACAGTCATCAGAGGATTAACCCCACACACACCCTCTTCAGGCAGCAGGAATCAAACTTATGTAAGGCTGGATATTTTTGTTAATGAAACTCAAATTCAATTGTGGTGAAAAGAACAAGCCTTGTATAACTGTTGAGGCGTTTTGTTTATGGTACACTAGGCTGCCCCTAAAAGTCAATGAGAGTTGATACATCCAGACCCTGATTCAACTAACAAAGGTGAATGATGACTATTTTAGCTGCCCTACAGTTCACATGGACAGGCCAATGCTAGAGCAACAGGACTGGTCTACGCTTAAATGGGTCTTAAATGACCAAACTACTAAACTAACGGGGTGATGAAGTTAGAGACATGGGAATGAAGGTCAGAGCGACACCGACAGCATGAGGCAGGCAGTATGACTGCTTTGTTGGCTGTCTTATACGCTTCCTGTGTAAGGCGCCGAGTTAAACGGTTCCGTTAACTGTTTAAGGAGAAACACTCTTTGAGAGTTAGGGATTTACAGATTTCATAATTGAGCTTCCTCACATATGCCAACTTCATTCAGTTTCATCTGTGGAAAACAAGGGTTTCAGGTTTTATAGTTACAGGTTTGCTGAATCTTACTTGGATCAAGCCTCACAAAATGTTCTTACATGAGACCCAATCACCTCAATCAAACCATCTAGTAAACCTACAGGGTAATCAATCAGTTGGGGTGTGTTCCCGGAACCAAATTACTTTATATCACTCTATTAGATGGCAGCTGTACAGTGCAGCAGGAGTTCTTGGTAGGGACTCACCCAGCCTGCATCTCGGTCCTGACCGGCAAGTGGGTAACTGGCCAGCTGACCATGCTGTGCTGAAGTGAAAAAAGCCAGGCCAGAGCACAAAACACCTCCTGATCAGCGCTGTCTGTGGCAAAAGCTACTGCAGCCACAACTCTTCAGAGTCTGACAAAAGAGAACAAAGTGGTTAAAAAAGCTGAGCTAAAAATGATTTTAAAAAGAGAAGGCATTTCAATTGCACGATACACACACCTCATAGACAGCCAGGTCAATACTCATATTAGGGGATGATACCCAGCACAAGTTGGGGACATGTGCCCCTGTAAAAAAAGCAGCCGCACTTCTCTTGAAGATATAAACATAATCCAAGATGCTCGAGTACTGGGACCCGCTTTTCTTTGTAGCTAACCGTGTCTTCAGACCTGAGAACACAGGAAGTGATGTCAGGCCTTCTGACAGATGATAGTAACTCCACCCCAGTCCAAGAGGAGCTCTAGAAAATCTTTCTTACATTGAACAAATATAGATTAACATATGTATGCCGCGGGTATTATCTTTCATATTAAATAAGTTGTGTGTTGAAACCCTTACCTATAAATAATTGCTCACACTTTGTGCATAACTGAAGGTCTGTGAGTTCGCGCGGTGAAGGTCTGTTTTCTCCAGATAGAGTGTCAGCACAGTTTCACATGATGGGTTCAAGGCTAAAAGTTAAAAGGCAGTCAGTCACAAGACAAAAGAATCCACTTGGATATTTCTGCACACAAACAATTAGTCATGAGTTGTGTTACATAACAAATTAATAATCTTTATAACCACAGTATTTTTTAAAGTTAGGTCTGCTTGTTTCATTCTTTTCTGTGTTCACAGGTATCTCACCTCCATGGGGGTAGGGATGCTGCCTCGGCACTGCCCAGCTAGAGAGCCAGCCACCAGTCTCTCTGTGATGCCCAGTGTCTCCTGGTTGCTTCCAATTAATCGCTTAATCTGACAGAGGATATTCTTTCAAGGAACAACACAAATATGGTTAAATTAAATGGCCTATTTGAGGCTGAGCTGTGGCAATGCACACCTGCTCATAGGCCATGAACTTAATAGTGAGATTCTGGGGCAATTTTGATGACATTGATGCTACTGCCCCCACAGTGACCTCACACCGCCTCACGGATCATCTGGGCAAAGCCCCCTGTAATATGCATGTTCCTCTTGGAGGCTTGAACCCGGGCAGGCAGGACAAACAATCAGCAATTTATTCACACAGTGTTTAGCAACCACTCTCTGTTCAGTTGATTGTATAATGAAAATAAAATTCTCCTGACAGCGTTAGCTGTCAAACATGCCCTGATTCATGAGCTGTGTTGTGTGGGCACCTGCATGAGTACTTTGAGCCTGTCCAGTGGTGCTGCATGGCACTGGAGCACTGCCCCAGCTCCTCCTCCAGCCAGCCAGGTGTCGCCACCACATCTCTGTTTGCTTCTCCTCCGCTGTGAACTCACTTGTAGCACTATCAAACCTCACCAACATCAAAGATCTGTGGAGGAAAACAGAGGGTTTCAGCTCAAGTGACAATGGTGTGTAACCCCTCAGAACACACTCAGAGCTGGTGACAGGGGAACACCATGAACAACATGAACTGTTAGTGCCAGCCTTATTCAGCTTGGTTCACACTCAGGCACAGAGTGCAGTCAAATGCGTCCTGCCCTGTGTGCCAGAAGCCTGAATGTAAGAGGTTGTGACAACATGGTTAATCACATTCACTCATTTAAACACAGGTCTCACTCCTTGGTACGACACACTGACAGTTTGGGATCCTGTAGAGGTTTTTCAGAGGAAACGTGTGTGTTTGGTGATGTCAAGCTCAAACATACTACTAGAGCAACAAGTTCTCAGCGATAATTCCCATTTTTGAACCTGGGCATGATTTTCCCATGTTTCATCTATACTGGTGTAGAAGGTGAAGAGGTTGCGTAAAACTGCCAACTAACTATTGTAGAATCATTGATAAAATCACTAGTATTAGTTATTTCCGTCTTAGCCAAGTATTAGTGCTAGTCAAACTATTTTTTAACTTTTGTGGTTTGTGGTGTTGTTGGTTGTCTTGTCAACTGGTTGAAAAAGAGCTTCAATCTGCTCTTTTCTAAGCTTACCCAGTTCCTACCTCTGCAGCTATGTGTTTTCAAGCAGAAAAATAGTAAATTATGATTCAGTGTTTTACATTCCAACCAGAAAATCAGCATCTTTAAGTGTCTTAATGGTTTCTTGCTGCTTTCATCATTTAACATACTGTAACACTCTGCCACCTACCTGACAACTAAGATTAAGTAGAAAATATAAGATTTGGATTAATGTTTGCTGTTTGGTTGTTACAGAGAAGAGTGTATACCGCGGAGTGCTTCCAGTATAGGATGATTCCTGAAGTTGTCTGCTGGGTGCAGGAGGTAGGATCCACACTCATTCCAGTCAATCATTATTGTACCATTTTGTCCATACTGAGATGGGGAGATATTACAGATGGTGACTGTTATAAATGTTTTAGACATTACAAAATCATCTGCTTACATGCATGGTTTCTCTCAGTAATGATGGCATTTATTCTCATGACTTACTTTTATGAGTTCATATAATGTATAGCAGGAGTTTTACTTGAGCGCCACCATACACAACTGAATTAACATGTTATCACATAATTGCTGTGTGTTTTGTTAATGTAATATTTGTTGCATTTGTCCTTTGAAAGCAAAAAGCAAAAAAGCAGTTGGTAACTGAATTAGACGGGTTGGTGTGGTGACCATGGAAGCTACTACTTACTACAAGATAGGCCTAGATATGACCCCTCCTTATTCTGGAGAGACCAGCAGAGAGAAGAGGAGATAACAGGCAGGAGGTTAGAGGAACTAGAAAAAGGTTCATACTGAGCCATGTAACAAATGAACGGTAACCGTTGGAAAACCTGTGAGCTGAGGAGAATGAGCTGCAGCAAACACTCTGTGATAAGCTGGATATTCGTCAGTCTAGAAGCAAAATATCCCGGAACATACCCCTCGCCTGAATGTCATATTTAAGATGGGAATAAGATACCTTGACTCCCAACATAAAAGTGACTGGGTACCATGCTATGCTAACATACTTACATAAAGAGGTGCATGTCTAAGACAGGCTGGAAGAAAAGACTGCCACTTTAACTTCATTAAGATGCACAAAATCATTCAGTTTGTTGACATTTATACTCCTAATGATAGTTTGTTCCAGTTCACATGTATACTATAAGTTCTAAAATGAAAAGGAGGAGACATCATAAATACACACACACACAAACAGCACAACAACAGTATTGTGGATCTATTAGGGTGTATTAGAAACTGTAGATCATAGCTTTATTCTCACTTTTTGAGTATCTTCTCAGCCTGTTCCTCAGAGATGTTCACTCCCAGGTCACGCAGAGACGCTTACTAAAGAGCTTCCATCCGCCTACACCACAGAAATTAATTACCACTTAAACCAATTTTATAAAGGTCATATAACGTTGTTGTGTCTAATTCAGAGATGACAGATTACATTATGGGATCTCAGGGACCAGAGTTTTAAGGAGCTTGATCCATGTCAGGGACTAAAACTCAGCCCACCTGGGGCTCTGCTGCTTCAGCTTGATACTTTTGTTTCACCCCTTTTCTCCTGAGTTCTCCACCATGGAAGCAAAGTTTGTCCAATCTGTTCTCAGTAATTCCACATCAGGGCTTCAGCAAGTCAGTGGTTACAAATAAATATTATTTACCATCGCTCTTCTTGTCCAAACTCTGAAGATTCAGCCGGAGTTTCTTCCTCATAATCTCTAAGATAATGAACAACCTTTAAGTCTAACTGTCCATCTAGGTCTTTGTCCCCTGCTTTCACTATTTTCGTAAAAAGAGAGGAAATAGGAGAAGATTTGAAGGACTGTCTATTGAGAAAAAATATGAGAGCTGCTGAGACTGCAAGAAGCCACAAACGTGTGTTGTATTTAAGCAATGCTGTGTTTCAGTTTATGATGGCTGTACATAAGGTAAGATTATAACTAATCGTCCATTATTGAGTGATGTGAGCAGCAGCAGCAGAGGTCAGAGCTTCCACCATCCCTCATTATCTGTGCACTGTTGACTCAAAATGCAGTTTAGACCACTTTACAGCCATCACGCCAGGTAGGTTATTAGTCAATAGTATGGCACCCTTCGCCAGTTTAATGTCAGCCTGGAAGTTTCTATAAGGAATTAGATTTGAAGGCACCATGAAACATATTTACCAGGAAATGTATACCTGAAGGAAGTAACAGCAGGGGTGTGCAGGACAGAGAGGAAACTACATGTTTGTTCTACACACAATGCACCTGAGCAATAGGTTGCCAAATGATTTGCTCTACAATAGGGGGCACACTGACTGAGACCAGTCCCACATCACTGCTTGAGGGACTGTGTTTTTTACAATGAACCATTTCCATAGAAATGATCATTCAAGGATTACACCAGACATTTTGTGTTTTAGCCTCAACATCTGCTTTAAGGTTCCAATGTTACCATGGTACGGTAGTAATGTAAATCTGCAGTACGGAAACAAGTATTGACATCAAGTTGATTTCATTCCCCAAGGAAATGAGGAAACCAAAGTCTGCCTGAAAAGTGGGAAAACCACAGGAAAACAGCTATAGTATGCTTCTACAGAGCAGTAGGTCATAATACAATGAGGTAAAGTAGTACATGTGCTTAACGCTCAAAAACTTTTTATTTGTTTGCTAAGGTCTCTTTTGTCTTTTAGTCCATATTACAATAATATGACTGGTGTTGTTCTTCAAGCATTTTGAAAGTTCACAATCCAGCAAAAGATTCCGCACATATTAAGCATATATAAGGCAGTTAATGTGAAGAATTAATTTCAGACTTTGGCGCTATCTGTTGGTAGTCCGCAGTATTTTAAGCGTCATAATGCACAATGATTGTTAACTTAGACCTATTACTTTAGTAAATCTGTAACATATGAACACATGACTTGTTAGATGATTGTTTACGTTTCCAAAACAACTTAATTTGCTTAATTTGTTGTCACTGTTAAATAGTGTTAAAAGTAAATTGATGTACTAGAATGAATGCAAAGTGTTTTCATTTGCAATTTTTCAACATATGATATGTCATCAATCATGCAGTTGGAAAAAATAAACTGAGACTTTTGAGATTTACCAGGAGTTCAGATGAAGATTCATTTAATTCAAAAATACTCACCAAAGTAGCTGTCCAATTTGATCTTGGGATATAGAGATTATATGTACTCATGTACTATATAGAGAGCAGGGTTAATTGTTCTTTCTGGAATAGACCTGAAATGCAGTGCTACTGGCATAAATAGCACTGGGAGCTCACACCCACCACCAAGACACCACCCTGCTCGTCAGTGATCCATTCAGAGATTAAAGAGCATCTTTCCATTGATTGTCATCTACACACATGCTAAATCCATCTCACTGAAAACTTAGCTCTGACAAAGATGCATGTCTAGATTGGCAATTGGTATTGGACTTGATAATTTTTCAGAATCAGAATCCTTTTATTAATCCCTTTGTGGAAATTATATATATATATACACATATATACACACACATACAGCTTTGGAGAGCTAGTTACAAAAGATGAAAACTCAACTCAAAACCCACCTCTGTCCAGGACACACCCATTATTGTACAGGAAAGATTTAATGTTGAATAAGTGCAAGTGAATTGGACCGTAGGTATCTCTGATTTACAAACAAATGGGATCTCAGTATGGTGATGCAGTGGTTAGTGTCACCACACTAAGAAGAATTATTTGAACCCGGTTCATTTTCCTCTGCAGAGTCCAGACTGGACCCAGAGAGAGGACTTCACTTGTCTGAAACCATGAAATACACTTCCAATTGCTGTCCCAGGTTCCCACTTGCAGTCATGGTCCTCACGATGCACTCACCTTTAATTAACACTGTTCCACACATTACACTCAAAAGATGTTCTATTCTTGTCCCCATACATCATTACCTACAGATGTTGGATCCCCATAACTGCATGGATGTCATCTCTGTTCACCAAACCTTGCCTCTACCTTTCTTTCAGCAACCCTCTCTCCAACTTTATCCTGTTTTCTACACTGGATGAATCATTTAGAGTGAAAATGGAGTGACAATAATGGTGGGTATGTAATTTGTGATAATTCTTCAAGTGCTGAAAGTGCCACCCTGAGTAGCTGAGTTACATGTACAATGAGTTCCTATCAGGTAATCTAAAGGTAAATTGTTACCATTTACACAGACTCCAAATATACCTTTTGCATGTCTGCATGACTTGGTACACTGTGGCAACTGATGATCTTAAGGATTTCCCAGGGACCTGTTAAACATGGCAAACTGATGGGTGAACTTACATGCATGCACAATCACTTTCCTATTACACAGCACCATAGTATGGTATCCTCCTGTCCACGTAAAGTTATGTCCTTCAATCACCTCCTAATGTAGCTTTACAAGAGACTGCTGGTGTGATTGAGTGTAGATTATGCCTTTCTCATGGATGTAAATACAAATACCTAGGGTCCATAGTGACAGCAGATTTATTGCCACATCCCTGTACCCATAGCGAGTAAACATATTGCATGGCTTATCACACGAGAAAAGGAGTACAAACAATGCTGAAAGATTGATATGCTCCAGGATTACATCCTACGCTAAAGGTACAGTGAACAATGCCTGTCAACAGCACAACCCTGGCAAAACAGTATGGATGTCAACATCGACACATCTTCCCACATTCATAAATCAAGATAAGATAAGATAGACTTTATTTATCCCACTTGTGGGAAATTTACCTGTTACAAAAATATAACATAAGAAAGGAACAGAAGAAAAATAAAAATATAACATAAGAAAGGAACAGAAGAAAAATAAAAATATAACATAAGAAAGGAACAGAAGAAAAATAAAAAATATACATAATAAGGCAATAGAAGGGTAAAAAAGGGTAAAAAGTTAAAGTGCAGCAAATCAGCATTAAAAAGTCTCTGGCCAAACAGAAAATGTGCAGTTATGAAATGTGCAGTGGTAATATAGGAAATGGTGATAATCATTGAGGTAGATGAATATGTCCAAATAATCAATCAATCAATCAATCAAAGACTACATTGTCTGTATCAACGCCAGTCTGCAGGGCTATTTGAAAGACAAATGATATCCTGAAAAAAGATGGGTTCTGATGAAGATGAAGATGAATTCTACCTGCTGTAACCACTGCTGTCTCCTTTCAGGGTGCAAATACTAGACAAACACACACATACCATGACATCCAATCCAGGAGACTAAGTCTGCATCAGAGAATTCCAGTGGAACAACGCCTGAAACTCTGCTGGTCCACTTCCCAACTGTAAGTAAAGTGTTTCCAAGTGGATAAGCAGGATTTTTCAGCAGACTGAGAGAAAACTACAGTCACAAGCACAGGCCCCCAGCAAAATATATATCTCCAATTAGCAAAACTTGTAGCTGGTTAACAGCCTAAATTCCAAGAACTGCTATG
This sequence comes from Lates japonicus, assembly GCA_033238685.1. NCBI lineage: Eukaryota > Metazoa > Chordata > Actinopteri > Centropomidae > Lates > Lates japonicus. The sequence goes on from BRZM01001957.1 coordinate 27,475, forward strand.
TGTGTGAATTCATCCCACACAGCACAGAAGATCTCCCTACCGATGACACTTGTCACATACTACACTTTACCTCCACCACGAACATCCCTGCCCAATCCACCACAATCTAGTCAATTACACTGCACTAATGTTATGCTGTTATCACTGCAACACCCCAACCCTCCCACCCACACTTCCCATCACCTCCCACAGGTTTTTATCACTTCATAAAAGCAGTCCATAAAGCTAATAATGTGCAGAAAACTGTAAATAAATTTGTTTCCATCTTAAATTAGCCCCTTTAGTATATATAGTTTTTGGTTTTCAGGTAAAGGTACAGCTACAAATGAGAAGTGTTTTCATTTTTTTCATTCTTCATATGTCGGAATGGACTACTTACTAGTAATAGCTCTGAATGATTTGACATTCCAAATGGTCAAGGTCAATGCAACAAAACATACTGCCACTCAGTGTCAAGGAGGTACGCAGATTTTGGCTTCCTCTGGTTGGTCTCTGCCCAGACGGGCTATGTCTGTTTCATGTAAGGGTGATTGATGGGTTGAATTGTAACCTGTTGCACTGCTGTTTTGGTAATTTTGATAGGCAGTTAATTGGCCATTTCATCCAGATATGACAGGAATCGGGCATTGTGCATGCGAAAGGAAGTGGACACTCTATAATGTGTTGCTTGTCAGTAATAATTATCTTGAAAGTTGGTTTAAATACACTGTGTTGAAGAAATCACCAAGTCCTGGTACAAAGTTTCAGCATGTAGTGATGTGTTTAACAGTAGGGCCGAGCACTGATCATTAGTAATCAAGAGAACTGACAACCTATATTTGGAAACTGTCACACGCTTGGTAAAATGAAAATATTTGTGTCAAAACTCCAACACAAAACTGAAAATGCCTTTTAAGCATATGTTTAATTAAAAGAGAACTTTATCCTAAAACAAAATGCAGCAGCATTTTACAAAGTTAACTGAAAATATCAATAAACAACAAACAAAATATCTCCACTGGGTCAGTAGTTACAAAAAGCAGGTCAGAACTGTACAACCAGATCTTGTCTTAAATGACCAAACCATGCAAAACTAATTGTGATGGAGGGAGAGATTGAGGCCAGAGCAACACCGAGCGTATAGGATAGTGCGAGGCAGGGGAACTTTTCTGGTTGTCCGGGCCTGATACTCTCTGCCCGTGTCAGGTGACTTCTGGCCTACCAGAGCCGTGGCTCGTGTGGAAAATGCGCACAGCCAGCGTGGAACCACTGAGCTACGGGCGAATTAAAACAGCTGGAATGTCAGCACCCGGCAGGAGAGATAATCGGCATGTGATAGGATTTCATAACTTGCTTCATGAACAAGACGCCAACTTTATTGTATACATTTTGTAGCGTGAAGGCAAGAGACTTCACTGAATATGTGCTCACTTGGAACAGACTGTGATATTGCTTAATAGTTACCATGTCACTCAAACAAAGTGTATTATTCAGGCATTTCAATGTAACTGGGAACTGGGCAAAATACCATAAGTAGATAATAAGACTGTAGAGTTTTTTTGGTGTTACAATATCTGGCGTGTACTACTTTGGAAACGCTGCTCCAGTCTCCAGATGTGTTCCTCTGTGCTGATAGGCTATTACCTGACCGATCAGATAGTTCTTGGTGGTGGGACATTGCCCAGACCACAGAGTGGTGACTACAGACCGAGGCGCGCTGCATCAGAGCCAAAGTAGTACATTTAATTATTTTATCAGCCATCAGATTTAAAAATACAGATGCTGATTATTGTAAAATGCCAAGAATAGGATCAGATAATCGGTCATCCCTAGAGTACACTTAACCAACTAAACACAGAGTACTACTTTTAACCCTATTTAATATGCACACTTATTGAACTTTTAACTTTAAAGGCAGCAAAAGAAGAACAATTTCAATAGGAACAGTAATTTTGGTGGACTTTGCAAAGAAGGCAGTAAAGATAAGAAACACACAATTGTAATTGAACAAAAAGAAGAAAAACAATATAGAGCAAATGTTGCTGTGTGGCACAAAAAAGAAGTGATAACACAGTATTTGTCCTTTTGCTCAAGGGCAATTTAAAAACAGAGGTACCTGACTACAGTAATGGCTCCTTTAACAGCTCCAGTGTGGAGCTGCTCAGCTGTTTGCACTAACAGCTCAAGTTTAAACGCTTGCAGTGTGTTCCTGAAAGAGCCTTTGGGTTAAGTGGAGACAACACTGAATAAATAAAGGTTAGCAGATTCTGTATCCAAAGGTGCAGCTGTACTTAAGCACAATACTGTTTTGAACTAGATGCTAACGCCAATGTGCTAACATTCTCACAATGACAACGTAATATTCTGATATTTCACACTGGTATTGTAATATACTCTACCATGTTCCGCATGTTTAGTGTTAACGTAAACCATTTGCTAATGTCAGTAGTTTTGGCAGATTTTTGTCCTAAACCTAAGTGCTAAATAATAATTTGGATCTGATATGGAAAAGATCCAGTCAGAGATTCACCAAAGTTCTAACACCCATCCTGAGGAGAACGTGAATTTCGCACCAAGTTTCCATGGCTGTCCTCAAGAAACTTACCCAAAAAGATACTGGCATCAAACTGACAGCTGCAGTCGCTGAGGAATGAGGGGATCAGCAATAAAGATGCATTGTCTGGGATTGATGACCGTCTACAAAATTTTGTGAGAACAAAATCATCTAGTAGATGAGAAGCAACTGTGATCTGATGGTGGTACTAGAGAAAAGTCAATGGTTCAACAAAAGTCATTAAGATTGATCCTCACATAATATCTGTACATTTTATTGAACCATTAAACACTTTGTACTTCCTTCAATAAGAGTAGGACCCAACATGAATTTCATTTTGATCCTGAAAAAAAAATACACTGACTTAAATTGTTCAAAGAACTTACAGTAAATAAATATTAATCAGGGATCTGTTATTTGTTGTTGGTACTAATCACAGACAAAAGATTATTTCACACCTCATTGTTGGAGTAGTAGATCTCCTAACAGTACTATCCCAAAAGTCAGATACCAGATGCTCCAGAAAACTGGATAAAGGAATTAAGTTAAAATGTATTTTTGGGTCACACTGTTGTTCTATTACTTCCAAGTGTGACAAGAGAATACAGCTGCTCACTCATCCACCTGAAGATCTGTAGGTGGTGCCACCATGATTATTACTGTTGTCTCTTTGAAGTAATATTACCCTGTTGATTTCCCCACTGTCAGGAGGAGGTGCAGGCTTCCTGGAGAGCAGACTGCAGCTCTGCAGTTCTCAGTAGCCCTGGCATCTGGGTTTCAATGGGCTTACACTGTGTATTGCCAAAAGTGTCTGGCATGAAACCTTGCATATTCTGCAGCATCCTCAAATCAGCTTACTGTGCCTGGGTGACAGCCCCTGTCTCAAACACACACACTTAACTGTGTCTGCTGCTGAAGACGGCGAGCTAAAACTGCCAGGAGAAGTGTGTGCAGGTCAGCTGAGGACAACGTGAGGCTGCAGTAGGCTCATCCAATTTCCTTCTACCTCACTGCTCCAGCTCAGCATCTCACTGTCTCATCTTCCTTACTCTCATTAAAAATCACCTGCTGATGTCCATGCTCACCACCACCTATAACGCAGTAAGAGGATAAAACAAATGCTCCTGGCTAACTCTTTCCATGTGTAACTTGAGACATTGGCCTGATGTGCTCAAATTAAAATTGTTTCAAAATATCTCATGTTGAGAAGATTAAATGATGACAGTAGCAGCAGGATTTGATATTGTTGCTTCCGGTATCAGCAGCTAGAGAATGCAGCAAAGAAACCTCTAGAAACCCGTATCCTCACTGCAGCCGGCCTGACCAATCACTGCCTATACTGGCAGCAGGTCCGACAATGAGCCATATAGAACGCAGCCCCAACCAATGGAGGACAGGATAGCAGTGCAAACCATCTATGCCTTCATTTGCCAGTCAGGAGGCCGGAGGTGTATATGCACGGCCTTTGTCACACCCCTCCCTTGCCAGAGAAAAATCTGTTGAGATGCTTCCCTCCCACATCCTTCTGCACTACCCTCTGAGAGTCATTCAAAGTACAGCATTCAGCAGGTGGCAACTTATCCACCATCTGAGCCCTGCTGCATTTTAACTGATATATAATTGGCAAATTCATGTGTGTGTGGCAGTCCAATTTCACTGACTGTAAACAGAGTACATTAACCAAATGTAATATATTATTGATAGAAATGAACCTCTCATCATATATCCATACCTCATTGAACATTTCATCCCCTTACCCATCAAAACAACCCCCAAAAAACATAAACAAAACTCCTACAAAGACCCCATTCCACAAGGACACCAATAACCACCCCTTACCATGTCTCTTCCACAAAATCTATGTTTATGTGTAAATGTTTGTTGTTGTCGTCGTCCTTGCTATTACCTCCCCACCCTCCCCACTGAAGAGTGTTCATCTATTAATTTATCCAGCATCAATCGTAAAATAGTTTACATATATTTCCAAAATTCCCCAGCTTAACTTCCCATGGTAAGTTTCTGGAAATTTACAGGAAATGTTCTGCTCCTTTGCAACCCTAATCCCAATACAAATGGTAAATGGACTGTACTTATATATGCCATCACATCACCAGTCGTGCCACACTATGTGTCAGCATTCACCTTATTCACACACATATCACCACACCAATGCACACACGATCGGGGGTAATTTTGGGGGTTCAGTATCTTGCCCAGACATTTCAGTATGTGGACTGGAGGAGCTGGATCGTCCATCGACCTCTACAGGGTGACTGCTCTACTTCCTAGCCAGCCAGATTACAGATAAAGATTCCTTCCTATTTTCACCCTTATTCTCAGCACACCCACTTCTAACTCACATATGATCCTAAGCACTGACTTTAATACAGTGTTGGAAACCATATACACCTGAACAAAATCTTAGGGATCAGCAAATTAAAGTATTTGTATCAAGGCTGGTGATCATAACCAGGTTGTGGGTGTAGAGCTTCAAAATGCAAAAGAAACAGGAGCAAGGGACAAAAATAGAGTATATACCTATTGAAAATTGCATGGGTTCATCAGTTGATCAAAAGTTTTCAAGACATTAGGTTTAAAAGTCAAAATCTGCAGACTTTTCAGGTATTCACATTACGTCATAACTCTCATGGCAAAGGCAAAAGACTCTCTGTCTTTGGAATGGGTGATTGTTGAGTTGCTCAAGCGCCCAAGGTTGTTGTGTATGGTTTGTCTACGCCATCAGTATAGCAGAGTTTGTTGATTATTGTGATTATTATTATTATTTGTAATAGTTGTAGCAGAAGTAGTACATATATATACATATATGTACATATACACACGAGGTATGGCTATTAAATAATGAGACTGCACTTATGAAGATAAACCTATGTGGTTCACACTCACACCGAGTGTTATATATTAAAGGTAGGGTATTCATGCAAAACTGCTGTAAGTTTCCAATTAGTGACGTCTTTAGTTCACTGCTAGCTACTGATTGAAGTGCATGTGTCCACTCTAGATCCAGACGTATCAGCCAATTACAGACCTATATCTAACCTCCCCTTTCTTTCCAAAATCGTAGAGAAAGCAGTTGCAAAACAGCGACTTTCTACAGGATAATAGTTTATTTGAGGATTTTCAGTCAGGATTTAGGTTGTATCACAGCACAGAGACAGCACTTGTAAAAGTTACGAACGACCTCCTGATAGCATCAGACAATGGACTTGTTTCTGTACTTGTCTTGTTAGATCTCAGTGCTGCTGGATACGATTGACCATCATCACATCCTTTTACAGAGACTGAGCACTTTCTTTATTATATTAGTGAACTGTGAATAAACTGGTTTAAGTCCTATCTATCTGATAGGCTTCTAGTTTGCATGTTAACAATTCACCCTCCATGTACACAAAGTTAGACATGGAGTTCCATATGGCTGCGTGTTGACCAATCCTCTTCTTCACTTTGTATATGCTTCCCTTGGGCAATATTATCTGGGCAATATAACTTCATTGTTATGCAGATATGTCAGCTTTATCTGTCAATGAAGCCTAATGAATCCAATCAACTAGAAGCAAACTCCAGGCTTGTCTTAGGACACAATTGATGACAAGCACTTAATACTGAACTCAGATAAAACTGAAGTCATTATTATAATTGGTCCTGAACACATCAGAAATAAATCAATGACGTAGCTCCACTCAGACGAGACACCCTGGCTCCAGCCCAATCATGAAAGAATCTGGGAGTTATCTTTGATCAGGATATGTCCTTTAACTCACATATAAAACAAACTTCTAGGACTGCTTCTCTTTTCACCCAAGTGTATCACCAAAATTAGACATTTTCTGTCTCAGAAAGATGTAGAAAACTAGTCCATGCATTTGTTACTTCTAGGCTGACTACTGTATCTATTATTATCAGGCTGTCTCTAACAAGTTCTAAAGACTCTGCAGCTTGATTCAAAATGTTGCAGCACGACACTGACAGGAACCAGGAAAAAGAGACTCATATTTCTCCTTAGTTTCTCTCACATTGGCTCCCAGTCAAATCCAGAGTAGAATTCAAAATCTCATCCTCACTTACAAAGCCCTTAATGGTCAGGCTCCACCATACCAAAGATCTCATAGTCTCTACAACCTACTCATAGACTCTGTGCTCCAGAATGCTGGTTTACTGGTGGTTCCCAGAGTTTCTAAGAGTAGAATGGCAGAGCTCTCAGTTATCAGGCTCCTACTGTGGAACCTTCTCCCAGTCTCGTCCGAGGCAGAAACACCCTGTACCTTTAAGAGTCAGCTTAAACTTTCCTCTTTTGATAAAGTTTTAGTTAGGGGTTGGCTCAGTTTGAACCATATCCCTTAGTTATGCTGCTATAGGCCTAGACTGCCGGGAGATCTCCCATGATGGCAATGAGCTTCTCTCTCTCTCTCTCTCTCTCTCTCTCTACTCAATATGGATCTATATCCCATGTTGCTACTAACTCTAGTATCTTCCTTTCCTGTAGTATTGTGCTCTTCCGCCTCTCTCTCTCTCCTCTTCTGTCTCTTTCTGCAGGTATTTCTGGCTCTTGAGCTGTAGAGTCTGATCTAGATGACAAGCCCCTGCTGCTCCATACAACTCCACCTCAACACCTGCTGCTATAATTTAGAAATTTACTTATACTGCTATTAGTTGCATTGCTATGTTAGCAGTTAATACTTTAATTATCACCACTATCATTACTACTGCTGTACTACTGGCATCACCCCACATCTTATATGGAACCCGAAGAACACTATGTTCTTCTCTCTGCTATTCTCTACACCCTCCCCACCCCCCACCCCTGCTCGAGGTTTCTGCCTCTTAAAGGAAGTTTTTCCTTGCCACTGTGGCCTAGTGCTGCTCATGGTGGGATTTGTTGGGTCTCTCTCTGTAAATACCTATTTTAAAGAGTACGGTCTAGACCTGCTCTGTATGAAAAGTGCCTTGAGATGACTTTTGTTGTGATATGGCGCTATATAAATAAAACTGAATTGAATTGAGTTGAATGTGTTTTTGCTAAGGAGTTGGAAAATGATTAGCTTAAAGGTTGAGCAACGCATTAACTTGGGCCAGAAAGTCTCACAGCTTCAGGAAGCTTCATTTGACCATGTTACGCCTGTCCTATGGAAAACCCGAGTGCAGCACAAAAAGTGACTTTCCCTTTTCCCTGCTCCCAAAGACGACCAGTGCCACAACCGAGTGTCAGTTTAAACACCACTGATTTATTATTTACACAGGTTAACTTAGCATTGGGGTGAGCACAGCCAAAATAATAAATGAAACAATCTATTAAAAGTTCTACCATCTTACCTGGACCAATAAAAGAAAACAAAAACTCAGCACTTAATGTTAATGTCAGATTATGGACCAATTAATCTCTCTAAATAATACTATAAAGAGTAAATTCTAGATCTACTCTATATGAAAAGTGCCGTGAGATAACTTCTGTTGTGATTCAGCGCTATATATATAAAAAATACTTGATTTTATTTTATTTTCAAATCTGAGGTGGTACTGCTACTACCTTACCTTGTCTGTTTTTGCACAGTTAAAAGAAAATTCTTGAATGAGCACATGCTAATATAAAAATGAATCATATATATAAATATATGTTGTTCATATTACTGAAGGAAGTTGTTACATAATGTTTAAATATACAGTTTTTCTTAAAATACAGTTTTACGCTTATGGCGCCGCACGAGTGGCAGCCTGTTGCGGCAGCTCTTGCGTACTGTTAAGTTTTTTCCTCTCTATGTCCGTGTTCTTTGATTTTTCTTTAGCTGTTTTTGTGTGTGGTTGTGACCTTTTGTTTTTGTGCACTATGGGCCCCAGCACGCTGTTTTGCCATGGCTCCTGGCTTGTGCTTTTTGTACTTTGCAACCGCTGCCTGGGGATACTTATACGCAGCCATGGCTCTATTGTTATTAATTTCAGGGATCAGCTGTTACGCCTGCAACTGAGCTGCTGCCCCAAGAGAGGCCTGATGTTCCCCGCGAGCTACGCAGGAGGAGACGGGGGAGCCGTGCCGGAGCTGAGCGTCGCGCTCGGAGGAGACGTTACAGACCCGTCCTCCCGTCAGTCATCATGGGGAACGTAAGATCTCTCCCAAACAAGATGGACGAGCTGATGGCGCTGACCCGGCACCAGAGGGAATATCGGGAGTGCAGCATCTTGGTGTTAACAGAGACATGGCTGACCACGGTAACCCCGGATATGAACGCCGCTCTGGACAGGTTTCATCTGGTGAGGGCGGACAGAACGACGGAGTGGCAAAAGGAAAGGAGGAGGACTGGCTGTGTTTGTTAATGATAGATGGTGTAACTCTGGGCACATCACTATTAAAGAACAACTCTGCTGTAGGGACATTGAACTGTTGGCTGTTGGCTGTTGGCTGACGTTATCATGATAGCAGTGTATATTCCCCCCTCTGCTAACGCCAACGAGGCCTGTGATGTCCTCCACTCTGTGGTAAGCAGACTGCAGACACAGCACCCTCAGGCCCTCCTTCTTATTTCTGGTGATTTCAATCACGCCTCTCCGTCCTCCACTCTGCCCACTTTCACCCAGTATGTGACATGCCACACCAGAGACAAGACAACCCTGGACCTGTTTTATGCCAAAACCAAGGAGACATATAACTCATCACCCCTCCCTCCCCTGGGAAGATCTGACCACAATCTGGTTCATCTCCTGCCTGTGTACAGGACCCTTGTACACAGTCAACCAGCTGTCACCCGCACAGTGAGAAGATGGTCCACCGAGACTGAAGAAGCTCTGAAGGACTGTTTTGAGACAACTGTGTGGACCGAGCTCAGTGACTCTCATGGGGAGGACATCGACAGCCTAACAGACTGCATAACAGACTATATCAACTTCTGTGTGGAGAACACTGTACCCACCAGGACTGTACGGTGTTTCTCAAATAAACCCTGGATTAATCCTGACATAAAGGCTCTCCTCAAGGAGAAAAAGAGGGCCTTTAGGTCAGGAAATAAGGAGGAGCTGAAGGCTGTGCAGAAGGAGCTGAGGAGGAGGATCAGGGAGGGGAAGAGCAGCTACAGGAGGAAGATGGAGGAGCAGCTGCAGCAGAATAACATCAGTGGAGTCTGGAGAGGCCTGAAAACCATCTCTGGGCACAGAGAACCAGACCGCCAGACTGTGGGGACTCAGGAGTGGGTGAATGACCTGAATCTGTTTTTCAACAGATTTGATCAGTCACCTGCCCCTCCCCCTGCTCAGTCATCCCTGCTGCAACCCCCCTCATCTGCTCCCCCAGTACACTCCCCCACCCCCACCTCCACACCCCTGCCTACAGTGTTCAGCTCACAGCTACCCCCCACTGCTCCTCCTGCCAAACACCCACCCCCTCCACCCACACCTTCCAACACACAGCCAGAGCAAAATCGTCACCAATCACCGAGTCCGACCGGAGAGATTTGTTCATCAGCCCGGTTTTACACACCAACCTTTACGACTATACCGCGCCACCAGCAGTTGTTATCAATCGCGTCATCAGACCAAACTGATGATATTTTAACCAAATGGCAACTATGGCGTTAAGGATTATACTGAAAGTCTGAAGCTTATGTTAGGAATGTTGCATTATGGAGCCTCATGACAAGAACTCACCACACACCACACCAGGCCTGATCACATGACTGATTATCCACCACCCAAAAATAAAATATATATAATAAAATATATAGAATATAGTAGAAAATAGATGATCAATATATTGAAATATATCAGATAATTTGATGATGAAGATAATTTATTTCAATATCATAAATAAATATGAGATTCAGTACTGATGCTTAACTGAGATCACTCACCAGATCATCCACAGATCTCCACGATATACTCACACTGTAACACCTCTCACCACCTCAAAGAACTATATATTATTATTAATAATGATTATATGATTATTTGATAAGAATTGATAATTATAGTATAGACTATTATTATCTGAGAGAAACAAGGCACAAAGGTGAGTAAGGGATACTAAGACAAGGTTATAATATTTGTTTGAAAGTTGGTTTAAATATAATCACCAAACTGTCAGTGACACTGAATACATGATCAGAACTGACAACTGAACCTCAGCAACAACTGACCAACCACAAAATTTGTCCGTCTGACAGCCAAAGGAAAACTGGCCTGAAGACTGCACCTGAGACCACAATGATGCCACTATTATATAAGAGATCGAACAAGAAATAAGATTAAACGCGTTCAGTTCCAGATACCCCGCGATAGCTGGGTCATGACCCAGCTGACGCACGATGAATAGATCGATATCAACAGATATCACCACTTATTGACGGCATTTGATAACACCAGAAAGAAGATATACAACAATGAACAAGATATATTGTCCGTTAGAAGGCAGCCTCGAAAGAATACTAAATAATATAGATTCAAAATACTGATTAATAATATATTGTTTCAATATACTGGTTCAAACCATAATATTACTGACTGATAAAGGATCAGGATCAAAAGTTCAATGATCTGAGGAGATCACTGTCTGACACCACTGATGAGAAAACACAGACGATCATATAATACTGTATTTATATTTATTCTGAAAACATGATTACACCACTGTTGATATATTGTTGATACCAAAACGAGTAATTACTAATACTGGCGATGAGAAGAAGATCTGATTACACCAGTTAATATCTGTGTGTCCTGGGCACTGGCTCACTGAGAAACCCACCTGGGCTCACTGAATCAGACAATGAGGCTCACCCACCACCATGTCCAGATAAACACTGAGACACTGATGTCAAGAGAAACTGAACCATCTCATACTGTGTCTCAATATAGATGAGAAATTCCATGAGAATCCATCATTCCATACGAACGATATATATCCGAAGAATCAATATATCGCACCAGATCACCATATTGTCAAAATGACTGAGGGCCGGATCAAACACCGCCGAGCCACCTGTTTTGTTACCTTCAATCAGATATCCGCCCGACTTAAAACCAGATCGCGACGTATGGTTCAATCTGATGAAAGATTATATATATATATATATAATAGATCACCAGAGAACTCAATTTTATTCATCACAACCATCAGATTAACAGATTCATTTGAGATTAGGCATATATTTTGTGCCACCACCTTATAGCAACGATAATGACCAGGCTGGCTGACACATCCAGAATGAGGCACACACACCATCTGAGAATACCTCACTATTTTGTATATTAAAATTATTATACCATACCAGTCTGAGTAAACTATTATAATAATGATGATATTTTATTCAATCAGAAAATGAACCACATATTTATTATCAAGATCAAAATATTACTATGGCCAGTCAACCAGAATTTAAAACCTTATCACTGTTCACTGGCACCGCGACCATAACCACGGACCAAACGGTGGTTCTGAGCCGCAGACGGCAGATCATCAGTTCTTCATCAAACTTTCCTGTCCAGAATATCTTCATATTGCCAAAATTTCTGATAAAGCAGATAGTTAACAGCTGAACGAACTTCACAGCGCAATGATCGAGACCCATGATGCAACATTTATCGACAGGATCACATCCGTTAATCTCTTCCACAGGCCTTCCTTCGTCTTCGTGGCTGCCTGAGTTCGACCGCATATGCCTGCCCACCATGCATTATATTAGCACTGGCCCAGAACCTGCCACTCACCTCGGCCAGGTTTCGCCACAGGGATTGCTGTTCTCAATACTATTTAAAGATATTGTTCGATCAAGAAAATTAGATATCTTTATATATTATAAAACGAATGATGAAACATCAGCACTATTGAGAAAGATCCTCACACCATTATATAATATCACTATCTAGAAATAAAAATTAATAAAGGATCACCATCTCAATAACTGATCATATATATAAAATATTATTTATTAAAATATATATAGTAATCGATTTCAACATGGCTGCATCTCAGGCACCAGCCACACCAGGCTGAAGCACCTGCTCTCAGATATCAACAGCCTGCCACACTGACTGTCCTGAGCCACCCAAGAGATGGGAGGCTGAGCTGCCTGAGATGACCTGTCTCAGTTATCTCCAGCTGATGTTTAATCACTGATGTCTGGTGCCACATGGCCCTGACACTGAGAGATCATGTTGATATAATCATTAACTGTTGAACCACACTGAGTTCGTGATCGCAGGCCCCCAGCCTGACCACCGCCTTCCGCTCCATTCACCACCAGGCAGGCAAAACCTCCTCAAAGACCTGGTCTGTCTCCTGCTCAGGACCACCCAGAAGAGGACCCAGCAGTCTGTTTGAGACACCAGTGGGACCCAGTGATATCTCACACACACCGTGACCACCCACCACAACCCTGACATCCCAGGAGAGGCAGAGCCTGAGGACTGAGACTGAAACCACCCCAAAAGAGAACCAGATCAGGGGACCAGAGGGACTGAATTTGATCACTGCCTCCCACTGTGTCTCACCCCACCCCCCACAGTGCCCACTGCTCACTGCCTCCCACTCTCACATCCCAATATAGCCCAACTGGTCCCACCCACCCAGGCCTGGGACCAGCCAGGAGGCTCAAACCACACCTGCACACAACACTGACCCTGGCATAGCTCACTGTTCAGTGATGATGTCTATTCTCCAGAAGCCTCTCATTCTGAGAACCAGGATGCCTGTGGTAATCTGTTTTGAGCCTCTGGCGTCACACAGCAGCCTCCTGAGGAGGCTGAACCATGGGGTATTCAGGTTCATGATCTCGGATATTGGATTACCATCAACCATGGAGATAAGAGATTGTATATCTATGGTGTTCAGCATGGGGCTCATGGTAACCAAGTCCCATCCCATCCTCTACCTCCCGCACGACTTAGTAACTCATCTTCACTGCCACCTGCAAAGTTCTCTGACGACGGTGAAAGGTCGCGGCCTCTATCATGTAAATGAGATGACAGGGAGTATAGAGAACTGACGAGACTTCAGGGACTGTTGCCTTGAACTGCCTCCAGACTTGGAAGACCAAGAACTGGTGGTGGATTTCAGAGCAGACACTCCCAACACCAGTGTGAAAACCAGGAAGAGACATTGAGACAGGACATCTTATATACCTGGGTGTCTGTAGCTGAACACAGACTGACCTGGACAGACAACACCACTGCACTTATAAAGAAGGTTCAGAGCAGGCTCTACCCGCCGAGGAGACTAGGTCCTTTTGGAGTGCAGGGGACTGCTCAGACTCTTTATGACACAAAGTTATGGCATCAGCCATCTTCTATGGAGTGGTCTGCTGGGGCAGCAGCATCCAACAGCAGACAGGAAGAGACTGGACAAGCTGACTAAGAGCCACCTGTCCCAGTGCCTCTGACCCGTGTGGAGGTGGTTAGAGAGGAGATGATAGCAGTTTATCACCGATGGACACGATTCCACCCCATGCAGGACAGTCTGACAGCACTGAACAGTTCCTTCAGCGACAGGCTGTTTTCACCCAAAGTGTGTGTGAAGGAGAGGTACAGTAGGTCTCCTTCCCGCTCGCTGTGTGACTTCAACCAGCACTGCTCCAATATACACCACACTCACATGGACCATTTTCACTAGGTTTCTGCACTTCAATTAATCCAAACAGCTGCTATCAGTCATTCACTGTGTGCAATTCCATTTTCAAATGTGCATTATCTGTATTTAGTTCATTTTCTCTATATATATATAAAGTCCTGTGTATATTGCTCTTCTGTTAATATTTGTTATTACATTCTCATGTTTATACTGTTGTGTATATTTTTTATAGCCTTATCTTGTTTTTATCTTGCCGTTACTTGTATTTATGTCTTTATATCTTTTCAATCACTTATGCTGCTGCAACGATGTAAATTTCTGAAATGTTAGCGTTTTGACCTTCAGGGCTACCGTAGTGCTCCTAGATTTTGTGCTAGTGCTCCTTAAGCAGCAAAGACTACCAGGGGAAGAGTACGGCAGGGAAAATTACACAAAAGCATAACCCAACAACTCACACAATTAAGCTGAAATGTCCTCTTACCATGAGCTCATGTTCGGTGCGATATACCCCTAATTTCTTCAGCCCAACCGTCAGGTCGTTGACACAAATGCCTCCGTCACCGTTGACATCCAATACCTGGAACAGTACTTTCAGTCTGTGCTCCTGTTCGGGGCCCCCACATATGTCACATGGAAGCGCTGACTTGCCGGGGTCAGCGTGCCAGTCACCGGCCATGGGCTGTCGGGTGTCTGGTTTAGGTGGGGAAACTAATGAGGGGTCCTCAACGTGCCCGCCTCCGCGGCCCGGGTCGACCCCAGGGTGAGTCTCAGCCGATCGGCACTGGCAGAAAACATCACTGAGCAAGGGGGGCATCAGCGAGCCTTGCTGATGCATCTTCAACAACTTGACACTCTACTCAGTACGGTCAGCTGGCTGAAAGCTCAGTCAGACAGCGCCTGAGGCCAGTTTATAACTCGAGCCCAGATGACGACGTCACATGCACCTCCATTTCAGCCGGCATTGAAAACAAAAGCGACCAGGTGCCGGTTAGCTTACAAACCCGACTTTCCACAACGAACACATTAGCGGAGTTCACTTGAGACGAAAACTGGACCTCTCAGTTGTACTTCCATGTGATACATCAGCTCAGCTGGGCAACATTTTCAGCATAATTTAACGTAAACTAAATGTTGTAGATGCCGGTGAAACGAGGCGGGATGAGGGAGGATCCTGAACCATCAGCGCCCTCACCTTCTACAAAAATGCCGTCATGGCGTCGTACGCAAAGTTTAAATAAAGATGTTTAATCTGACTGGCTGCCCGTTAACTCGCCGATCGTTGAAAGGAGAAACATGTTTCCGTGAACCTGATGCGCTAGAAGTCCCGCTATAAAGCGCGATATCACAGCGAGACCGCCTCACGAGGAAATAGACTATGTGGCCGTGTGTAGATTCACGTAGATTCCGCATCGGTCGCTGCTATTCATTGGGGCACGTCAACGCAGCCGCCATATTGGTCAGGGGAGCGCCTCCCACTTCACGTGTGTCTATCATAGACTGTATATAAAGAGTGTGTCTATGGAGACAGGAGGTCTATCCAGTACCCGTCATACCCCGCTTGGATGCTTAGCTTGCAGTGGCAGGCCGTCCATGTCACACGTAGGCCTTCAGTGGTGTCCTACCTGAATTAACCCACCTCTTAATACCATCATTATGATGTCGGCTATAGAAACCATCAACAACATCCAGAAACACAGTATAACAGATCTTTGCATCACAGACAGACATGTCGTGGACAGAATAAATGTCATTACTGAAGCAATGCTATAAAAACCCAATTAACACAATTCAATAGGTCTCCAAGCACTGCAGCCACAGCTGCTCCACACACATCATCTCCAGCAGAAGCATCAAGTGATAGAAAAGGATTTATTGTTGGACTGAGACAGATAACCTCTACAACAGTCACTGAACTCTTCCTCTTCCAACAGCTATTAAATCTATACTAACATGTTTTAGCTGGTGCTAGTAGATATGGTGGTTTTAATTTCACTCCCTTTGATCAGGTTTTATTACTGTATCTTATGCCAAGGTCAACTTTAATAAGTTTGTTTAAGGTCAGTAAAGATGAGAAATCTGAATTCAGACGATGGATGGTTTTATTTTTCATTTTGATAAGAAAAATGGATGTAAAACCATTTTTCCTGACATAATATTATTTTGGTTGATTATAGTGAAAATAGAAACTGTGTGTAGATTAAAGAGCCATCAGCTAAAATCAAACCTCCACTGCTGTCATGCTTTATTACTGGTCTAATGCTGAAGAGTGAGACAGTATTTGTTTCTTTTAAATTTTAGTAGACCATTGATAAAAAGAACTTTGTTTGCTTTACAGCCTGTCATAAAGGCCCCCATCAGTAGAATTTGGCTGAATCCTACAGAGCCCCTCAAGGGTCATGGTGGTGAATTTCTTCTTGAAACTGCTTTGTGTCCCCTGACATTAAGCTTCACTCTCTTAGAATCAGGAGAACCACAAGGGAAACCGAGGCTATTCAAGGAACCTTTCTCGTTTGGTTTGTTCACTGAGGAACCTTTTTACCAGTTTAATAAAGAGAGGAGGTTCCTGAAAGAATCTCTAATAGCTCAAAAGGGGGATCCCAGAGGATCTTTTAGATTTACAGTGCATTCAGAAAGTATTCAGACCACTTCACTTCATATTTTGTTGTTGCAGCCTTATGCTAAAATGAAAAAAAAATCCCTTATCAATCTACACTACAGAATTTTTAATTTTTTTTTTTTTTACTAGAAAGGAAAAACTGAAATATGACACTGGAATTTAGCTCAGACTCTTACCGGAGCTGGCTATCAGGCCAAACTGAGCAATCTGGGATCTGAGATGGCCTTGGTAAGAGAGGTGTTCAAGAACCTGATGGTTACTTTGCATATTGGGTTTGCATGTTCTGTGTGGAGTTTGCATGTTCCTCTGGGTACTCCAGCTTCCTCCCACAGTCCAAACACATGCATATATAACTGGTGACTCTAAATTGTCTGTAGGTGTGAATGTGAGTGTGAATGGTTGTTTGTCTCCATGTGTCAGCCCCGTGATGGACTGGTGATCTGTTCAGGGTGTTCCCCACCTCTCACCCAATGACAGCTGGGATTTGTTCCAGCCCCCCTGCGATCCTCAGAAGATAAGTGGTATAGATAATGGATGGGATGGATCTCTATATGGAATCTACATTATGCTTCTTCACACATAGTCTTACATACCCTAATATTAATATAAAAAGTATTAATATAAAATATTAAAAATGTTGATATTAGGTTATTATTACGTAAACATCAGAGCACCATCCTGGAAAACGGGAACAGAAAGCCTATTTATTAAGTCAGTTCCATAAAGTATACTAACTATCAGTTTGGAATCTTCATTAATAATTAAATTAATCAATTTAATAACTAAATGACCCTATCAGTAGTTAGTAAAAGCTAAAGATTTTGGAATTCTGTAGCATATAAGTTGGCTACGTTCACTCCTGTGTAACATTAATCAGACTAGCAAAATATTTAGCATTTAAAGTATTTATTTAACAAATATAAAAGGATCTAACCTAGTCTAGGAACAATACATACAGGTGTGTGTGTGTGAGTGACAATGGCTAGATGGCTGATTCAAAAGGGCTGCTTTGTTTCAAGCGGCATTGCTTTAAACAAAGATGGTGGAATCAAAAGATGGCCTCTGGGACCGACCGCACGATATGTGGGGGAGGTTAACAAACGCTTCTTTGTTAAGGCCAATTCAGATAATATGAAGGTGCCAGGTAAAGGGGAGAGGTTAGCTGCTGTCCCTTTAATATAGATAAAATGCTCCAGTCTGCGTTTGACATTGTTTCTGAATATATTGTATGTATTTCTGTACCTCAACAGTCTGCTCAGCAGCAGATCATCACTGATACATGGAGGAATATCTGATGTGGTGATATGATGACTCTTTTAGCTGGTGTAGTGAGAGGCATTAACAACATTTACAGGTATAGAAATGACAGAAAATCATGTCTGTGTTGGGGCATGATGATTTATAAGCCAGTCAGGCTACATGTTTCCAGTCTTCAACAGTCCAGTTTTGGTGAGCCTGTGTCCACTGCAGTCTCAGGTTTCTGTTCCTGGCTGATAGGAGTGGAACCTGACGTGGTCTGATGCTGTTGTAGCCCATCCACGTCAAAGTTGGAGGTGTTGTTACCATAGCCTAATCTGTCAGCTCCAACCAGTCTGACCATGACCTCTGACCTCTTTCATCAACAAGGTGTTTCCCTCCACAGAACTGCTGCTCACTGGATGGTTTCTGTTCTGGCTCCGTTCTGAGTAAAAACTCTAGAGATGGTTGTGTGTGAAAATCCCAGAAACACTGAGACCAGCCTGTCTGACACCAACAATCATACCACAGTCAAAGTCACTGACATCACATTTTTACCTCATTCTGATGTTTGATGTGAACATTAACAGAAGCTCCTGACCTGGATCTTGCCCTGCTGCCACATGATTGTCTGATGGATAACTGCAGGAATAAGCAGGTGTACTGGTGTTCCTAATAAAGTGCTCAGTTAGTGTAGTTCAGGAGCCAGTAAGAATCTAAATGAAAATGACCAAACAGATACTGGGCAGAACTTTGCTTGTGATAGCTGAAGTGTGATGAAATGAACCTACCACGTCTCCCAAATGTTTGATTTCTAGCAGAATCAAAAACTTGACACTTTGTTGAAGAGTTGGTACGAGTGAGTACACTGATTGATTTTAATGGCTTCATAAACAACTATATAAAACAGTTCATAAAAATTCATGCACTTTCAGTGTAAATTCATTTTGAAATAGAGGAAATTTATGTACAACAGTGTGAACTGTAACAGTGACTTCATTCAGTTGGGTGGTTCACCACAAATATACTTGGCTGCATAGAAACATTATTATTGCCTACACAGAAAATAAAATGAAAACAAAATCATGTAAAAAGATTATTTAAGATCTAACAGGTGCTTCTACTGAAAGACAACTGTCTCTCTTCAGACTGTGATTACAAAATTCAGTTCCTTCCACCTCACTGATTTCACTGAGACAAAAGAACTAAGCACTAGTGAATAAAACTGAGTATTGTTTAAGAACTTTCCCTTTACCAAAAGTTACATTCTGAAAGCATTATCAGGAAAGAACTATTGTACATAAAGTCAATAGTCGAACGACAAAAAAGCCTGAGTTGATGGGGAAAAGTAGAGTCATAATAAATCCAAAAAGCCTGAGGAAAAAGACCACTGATTTACTATTTTACAAAAATTTACAACAGTTTTACTGAAGGAAAAAAAAAACATGATACAAGATGCTCTAAAAAAAAATCCAAGTTATTTTTTTACAGCTAAGATATGTTATTAAATAATTCACGCCTGGTGGAAAAAAAAAAAAAAAAAAATTTACAGAGAAAATGAAAAAATGCTGTAAATGAGGTACTTCAGGTGGTGAGCCTGAGCCCAGACTGGATTCAACCTTTACATCAACCTGTAATGATTCGTGTGACGACTGACTTCTCGTTAACACTTAAATAAGCTAGATAATCACATCAAGCATGATAGAGAGACAGAGATAGACAGACGAACATAGAGAACAGTCAAATACAGGATCCAGTGTCATGGGTTGGTGGGAGAATGAGGCAGCACTCAGGGTCAATTGTGTCCGTTTCCAGAATTTAAAAAAGTTTATAAAAATAACAAAAAATTGCGCTGCATGCTGTCGAGCCTACACAACGATGCAGCTTTAAACTCTTAAATATAAAAATATGCTTTGATTTTTTATCTGCTACCTGGTTTGAGCCGCGCCCTGGCGTTCATCTCCCAGGTTCCCGAGATGAGCTGAAGCGTGGAGATGACAGTCATGCTGAACTGACTGATGCACAGTGCTTCAAACTGCTTCAGATTGGAGTCAGAAGTCCCTGTAAGGCATTTGCTGAGTCTATGGCTGCTACTAGCAGACCCAGGCAGCTCCTGTTATGTCTTGCGGCTGCTCCAGATCTGCTCAGGTGTGCTCTTGTGGTCTGACGAGTAGTCGAAAGGTGAGCGGTGCCCCATGGGTGAGCGGGAGTCGTAAGGTGAGCGCTGGTCTCGAGGAGAACGGGGCCCGCTGGCTGAAGCTCGCTGCTCCGTCTGCCAGTCTGAGTGGTAGCGGTAGGAAGAACGCTGGTCTGAGTGGGAATAATCCTTCATGTCCAGCCGGTGGTCTCTGCTGGTGCGGAATTCCTCCAGCTTCCTGTGCTTACTGTCATTGTAGTATCTGCACATAAACACACCATCAGCATGACTGGGCAACAAGGCAGAGATGACATTTAGACAAAGACCGAACACACTACTAACCAGAAGTTATTTGATATTAAGATTTTTTCAATACACGTTTCAATGTCATTGTCTCCTTTTTGTCTTAAGTAAAATCACGTGTACTGGCTCCACACAATCTGTGGTCCTCTAATCTAGCCCCAAATAATGAATCAAGATATTAGCAAAACTGCAATACAGCCAAAATATCCAAATACCAGGAGCTGGTATGTGATTTTTTTGGGCAATTGCTGAGCCTTGCTCTGATCAGGGTTTATTGGCTGTTCCTTACTCCAGGCTCAACACAATGGGAGCGTTTAGAACTCTCTCCCATCTGAGGGCACCGTAGACCCCTTTATGTAGCTCTGCTTACATTTAGCTTGCAATATCTTATTTAATATTTTTGGTGTCTGTAGCATATTTTATGTCTGAATTTCATGTCTGCACTTTTATTTGCTTTTTTGTCAAGTACTTTGTAATGTCTGCAGTATAAATAAACAAACTTACTACTAAGTTACTAAGTTTTGTTAGTGTATAGACTTTACCTGCAAATTGTGATGTGACTAAATTTAAGTTGATATGTGATTAATAATGTATAATACATTCCATTATTGTCTAGCTATAAATTAACCCTAACATCAACGTTATGGCCCTCAAGAGCAAATCATCAGCAGAGTTAGAGAAGAACATCAGCTGCACCAATGTTTGGCTGAAAGACAGTTTTGATGCTCTTTTTAGAACTCCACACAAAACTAAAGGTTAATTATTATCATTATTTAAAAAATCCCATGCGCACAGACAAACCAACAATGCACTGATCCTACTACCAAGTAGTGTTGACTGATAAATCATTTCCCTCTGTGCCATTGTGCCCCATTGTTGTCTAAAAATGTATTGTTAGCTCCTTTTCAACCAAAGTGTTCCAGGAACCATGGAACCAGAAGAACTCGATTCAGGAACTAAACTGAGAACTAACTATGGCAAATTAAAATACATTGGCAGCATGTGGAACACATTTTCCACATGAGAAAACAACAACAGAGTCATGCAGTTACTCTAACATGGGTTTGATGTAATGAGGAGTGAAGAGTCAGAGGTGGACAAGGAGACTGAAAACTACAGATGGCCCTTCTACACAGTAGACAGTCTGAGAATGACTATTCAGTGGTCATTCATTTCAGATTTAGAAAGTAAGAGCCTCCTTCCCTCCCTGTCTTCTCTACCAAGACTCTCTCATGCTCTGTTCATTCACAGTCTGTCTCCCTCCTTCTCTCACTTAAAAAAAAAAAAAAACTGAGTCAGGGAGCTGACCACAAAATGTCTGCCCTCACTGTATTGACACCATAACACATTGCTGCTGTTGCATAAACAAGGGGCTACAGAGGTTGCAGTGGCCATGGCACCTGTGTTTGACCAGTCAGAGACAGTCAGGGCCACAAATCCCTCCCTTAAACTTTGTGAGTGGAGGGAGCACCTGGACCTGTTGAAAAAAGAAACTAAATTTAGTCCCTAGCTCCTGTGGACTAAACACAGGTTTAGTTCCTTAGTTCCTCAAGATCTTATTGCCCCCCTGTCACCTCTGTCCTAAATGAGCCACGTCCTGTATTAGCTCCTTTTACAGAGACTGGAGCACTTTATTGGTAGTAAAGGAACTGCACTAAACTGTGGTTTTAAGTCCTATATCTATCTGATGAGCTTCGGTTTATTACATGTTAACAACTATACTCACCTCCATGTACACAAAGTTTGGTGTGGAGTTCCACAGGGTCAGTGCTTGGACCAATCCTCTTCACTGTGTATATGCTTCCTTGGGCAATATTGTCAGGAAACCTCCATAAATACCATTGTTATGCAGATGATACACAGCTTGTCATCAATGGGCCTACTCTGCACACACACACACACACACACACACACACACACACAATCAACTAGCCAAACTCAGGCTTGTCTTAGGGACACAATAAAACTTGGATGACCAGCAATTTTTTACTACTGGTTTCAGATAAAACTGAAGTCATTATAATTGGTCCTGAACACATCGAAATAAATTTTCTAATGATGTGGCTCCACTAGGCAGCATTGCCCTGGCTCCCAGCTCCACCGTAAAGAATCTGGGGTCATCTTTGATCGGGATTGTCCTTTGCTTTCATATAAACAGAGCTTCTAGGACTGCCATGCTCACCTGCGTAATATCACAAAATTAAACATTTTCTGTCTCAAAAGATGCAGAAAAACTAGTCCATGCATTTGTTGCTTCCTGACTGGTTCACATTCAATTATTATCAGGCTGCCCCAACAGTCTCAAAGACTCTGCAGCTGATTCAAAATGCTATGTACGATTACTGACACAGGATCTGGGAAAGAGACCATATTTCTCCTGTGTTAGCTTCTCTACATTGGCTCCCAGTCAATCAGTAAATTCAATCCTCATCTTCACTTACAAAGCCCTTAATGGTCAGGCTCCATCTTACCTTAAAGATCTCACAGTCCTACAATCCTGGGACTCTGCGCTCCCAGAATCTGGTTTACTGGTGGTTCCCCAGGTTTCCAAGAGTAGGAATGGGAGGCAGAGCCTTCAGATATCAAACTCTCTACTGTGGAACCTTGGTCAGGAGTAAGCTTCCTCTGCACCTTTGAAGTCGGTTTAAAGTTTCTCTTTGATAAAGCTTATAGTTGGTTGACTCAGGCTTGAACCATCCCTTAGTTATCTGCTACTATGGGCCTAGTTCTGCGGGAGATCTCCCATGATGCAATGAGCTTCTCTCTCTCTCTCACAGTGGATACATATCCCATGTTACACTAACTCAATATCTTCCCCTTTCCTGTAGTATTGTCTCTTCACGTCTCTCTCTCCTCTTCTGTCTCTTTCTGCAGTGGCTGCCTCTGGAGCTGTGAGGTGATGTATTAATAGTCTCCTGCTGCTCCTACAACTCCCACTCAACACCTGCTGCTATAATTAGAAATTACTTATACTGCTATTAGTTGTATTGCTATGTTAGCAGTTAATACTTTAATTATCACTACTATCACTGTATTATTGGCATCACCTTACGTTTTATATGGAACCTGTGTTGTATATGCTCTTCTCCCACTATTCTCCCCTCTCCTCTCTCCTCTCTCTCTCTCCTTCTTAACCCAACCGGTCGAGGCGGGCTGGCACCGCCTGTGTCTGGTTCACTGGGGTTTCTCTGCCTTTTAAAGGAAGTTTTCCTCTCCACTGTCGCCTAGTGCTGCTCATGGTGGGATTTGGAGTCTCTCTCTGTAAATACCTATTTTAGCAGTATGGTCTAGACCTGCCTCTATATGAAAGTGCTGCTTGAGACTTTTGTTGTGATATAGGCGCTATATAAATAACATTGATTTTAGACTGAATTGAACACATTGTTATATTAGTGATTGTGTCTACCTACCCACAAATTAATTAGTAACTGAAGTTAGTACAATATATCTTCTCTCTTTGTATGAGACTTTTCTGTAAATGGTGCCTGATAAATAAATAACAGTAATACTGTTTTGGCTCCTGGAGGAAGCACTCAGGCAGTCTTTGTGTCCATACCTGTCCTGTCTGTCTGTCCCTGCTGTCTGGTCTGTGGTGGTCTCTGTCTCGGGCGGTGGTCTTTGCCGTTGCTGAAGGAAGGGTATGGTCTTTTCTGGACTCTCCTCCTGCAGTCTTCCTGTGTGACTCTGAGCTGTGTCTCGCGCTTGCTGCTGCTCTCATGGTGTGGGCCTGAGGTCTGATGCCTTTCTGAACTTTCAGCTGTCCCTGCTGCTCTCGTCCTGGTGAGAGTTGTCGTAGCTTTTCAACATCTGAGATAGAAAACCACAAATAAATTAGTTCACAACAATAACTCGCTCATCTTATTCTTTATGTACAGCAGAGGGAAACTGACTGTACCTGCATGTTGTAGCCATGGGTGTTAATACTTCTAGTGTTCTGTTCCATTGCCCTGAAGAAACAAAATCACCATCATTCATGGATTTGTAATGTCAAATGCAGGATTCAAATGACAATAAGGCCTTTGCATACCTGGGCGTTCTCTTGTCTTTTTTTTGATGGCAATGGAGACAGAACACTAGAAGTATTAACCATGGCTACAAACAGGTGGTCAGTTTCCTCTGCTGTACGCAAAATAAGATAGGCAGGTTGTTGCTGTGAACTGAATTTATTTCAATTTTCGTGATAACTGAAGGACAACTCTCCTGGTTTGAAAGACTGGCAATTCGAAAAGGCATCAGGCGGAGTCATGCCCTATGAGCTGGCTGTGGGGCTGGCTGAAATCACCTGAGCTTCTGAGGAGAGTCAGAAAAGACCATGCTCAGCTCGGCTGTTTTCAACAACCGAACGCGAGAACAGAGGGACAGTTGGGTTTGGTGCTTGGACTGGCTGCGGTGCTCCGGGGCGCAGGCAGTGCTGTTGACCCCATTGTCGGCACCGTTACGAAGATGCGTGCTTCAAACTGCTCTAGATTGGAGCCAGAAGTCCCTGTAAGGCATTTGTTGAGTCTATGGCTGCTACTAGACCCAGGCACCCTGTTATGTCCATGGGCTGCTCCAGATCTGCTCAGGTGTGCTCTTGTGGTCTGACGAGTAGTCGAAGGTGAGCGGTGCCCATGGGTGAGCGGGAGTCGGCAGTGAGCGCTGGTCTCGAGGAGAACGGGGCCCGCTATTGAAGCTCGCCGTTCCGCCTGCCAGTCTGAGTGGTATGTAGAAGAACGCTGGTCTGAGGGAATAATCCTTCATGTCCAGCCGGTGGTCTCGCTGGTGCGGAATTCCTCCAGCTTCCTGTGCTACTGTCATTGTAGTATTCAAAACATAAACACACCATCAGCATGACTGGGCAACAAGCAGAGATGACATTTAGACAAAGACCCAACACACTACTAACCAGAAGTTATTTGATATTAAGATTTTTCAACACGTTTAAATGTCATTGTCTCTGTCTTAAGTAAATCACGGTACTGGCTCCACAATCTGTGGTCCTTCTAATCTAGCCCAAATAATGAATCAAGATATTAGCAAACTGCAATACAGCCAAATATCCAAAATACCAGGAGCTGGTGTGATTTTTGGCAATTGCTGAGCCTCCTGATCAGGGTTTATTGGCTCCACCCAGGCTCAACACAATGGGAGCGCGAACTCTCTCCCATCTGAGGGCACCAGAGACCCTTTTGTAGCTCTGCTTACATTTAGCTTGCAATATCTTATTTGTATTTTGGTGTCTGTAGCATATTTTATGTCTGAATTTAAGTGTTGCACTTTTATTGCTTTTTGTCAAGTACTTTGTAATGTCTGGTAGTATAAATAAAACAAACTTACTAATGTTACTTAAGTTTTGTTAGTGTGTTAGACTTACTCCGTAAATTGTGATGACTAAATTTGTTGATATGTGATTAATAATGCATAATACATCTCCATTATTAATTAGTTATAAATTAACCCTAACATCAACGTTATGGCCCCTCAAGTATAACCATCAGCAGAGTTAGAGAAGAAACATCAGCTGCACCAACAAGTTTCAAGATGAAAGACGTTTTGATGCTCTTTTAGAACCCAAACTAAAGTTAATTATTATCATTATTTAAAAATCCCACAAGACAGACAAACTAACAATGCACTGATCCTACTACCAAGTAGTGTTGACTGATAAATCATTTCCTCTGTGCCATTGTGCCCCATTGTCTAAAATGCATTGTTAGCTCCTTTTCAACCAAAGTGTTCCAGGAACCATGGAACCAGAAGAATCGATTCAGGAACCAAACTGAGAACTAATTCATGGCAAATTAAATATATTGGCAGTACGTGGAACACATTTTCCACATGAGAAACAACAACAGAGTCATGCAGTTACTTAACATGGGTTTGATGTAATGAGAGCAGAAGTCAGGAGGGACAAGGAGACTGAAAACTAGATGGTCTTTCTACACAGTAGATAAATCTGAGAATGACTATTCAGTGGTCATTCATTTCAGATTTGTGGTGCTAAGAGCCTCCTTCCCTCCCTGTCTCTACCAAGACTTCTCATGCTCTGTCTTAGTCTGCCAGTCTGTCTCCTTCTCTCACTTAAAAAAAAACTGAGTCAGGAGCTAATTTCACACCACCAGCTGACACCATAACACATTGCTGCTGTTGCATAAACAAGGCTACAGAGGTTGCAGTGGCCATGGCACCTGTGTTTGACCAGTCAGAGACAGCGTCAGGCCACAAATCCTCCCCTAAACTTTGTGAGTGAGGATAATTCTGACCTGTTGAAAAAAAGAAACTAAATTTAGTCCTTAGCTCCTGTGACTAACACAGGTTTAGTTCTAGTTCCTCAAGATCTTATTGCCCCCCCTGTCACCTCCGTCCTAAAATGAGCCAGTCATTCTGTATTAACTCCTTTTACAGGAGACTGAGCACCTTATTGGTATTAAAGGAACCACCAACTGGTTTAAGTCCTATCTATCTGATAGGCTCAGTTTGTACATGTTAACAACTACCTCCATGTACACAAAGTTAGACATGGAGTTCCACACACAAAGTGCTTGGACCAACTCTCTTCACTTTGCATATGCTTCCCTAACATTATCAGGAAACACCCATAAACGCCATTGTTATGCAGATGATACACATTTTATCTGTCAATGGAGCCTAACAAAACCAATCAACTAGCTAAACCCAGGCTTGTCTTAGGGACATTAAACCTGGATGACAAGCACCACTACCGAACTCAGATAAAACTGAAGTCATAATTGGTCCTGAAACACATCAGAAATAAATTTTCTAATGATGTGCTCCACTAGACGGTATTGCCCTGGCCCCAGCTCCACCGTAGCAACTCAGAGTCATCTTTGATCGACATGTCCTTTAACTCAAGCATATAAAACAAACTTCTAGGACTGCTTCTTTCACCTTAATATCACCAAATTAGCATTTTCTGTCTCAAAAGATGCAGAAAACTAGTCCATGCATTTGTTACTTCTAGGCTAAAGGACTTACTGTAATTCATTATTATCAGGCTGCTCCCCAACAAGTCTCTAAAGACCTGCAGCTGATTCAAAATGCTGTAGCACGAATACTGACAGGATCTAGGAAAGAGACCATATTTCTCCTGTGTTAGCTTCTACATTGGCTCCAGTCAAATCCAGAGTAGAATTCCAAAATCCTCATCTTCACTTACAAAGCCCTTAATGGTCAGGCTCCATCTTACCTTAAAGATCTCACAGTCTCTCATAATCCTACTCAGGGACTCTCCAAGGCCCCAGAATGTTGGTTTACTGTGGTTCCAGAGTTTCCAAGAGTAGAATGGGAGGCAGAGTTTTCAGTTATCAGGCCTCTACTGTGGAACCTGGTCCGGGGAGGTAGAAACACCTCTGCACCTTAAGAGTCGGGTTTAAAAGTTTCCTCTTGATAAAGTTTTGAGAATAGGTTGGCTCAGGCTTGAACCATCCTTTTAGTTATGCTATATAGGTCTTAGACTGCCGAGATCTCCTATACATGATGCAATGAGCTTTCTCTTCTCTCTCCACAGTATGGATACATATCCATGTTACATGTTACTAACTCCACATCTTCCCTTTCCTGCAGTATTGTGCCTGCCTCTCCTCCTTTCTCTTTTCTGCAGGTATTTCTGCCTCTGGAGTTGTAGAGTCTGATCTGTGATGAGACAAGTTCCCACAGTCTTACAACTCCACTCAACACCTGTCAGCACTAGAAATTACTTATACTGCTATTAGTTGTATTGCTATGTTAGCAGTTAATACTTTAATTATCACTACTATCACTGTATTATTGGCATCACCTTACGTTTTATATGGAACCTGTGTTATGCTATGCTCTTCTCCACTATTCTCACCCCCTCCCTCTCCCTCTCTCTCTCTCCTTCTTAACCCAACCGGTCGAGGCAGATGGCCGACCGCCCTGTGTCTGGTTCTGCTCGAGGTTTCTGCCTCTTAAAAGGAAGTTTTTCCTCTCCACTGTCGCCTAGTGCTGCTCATGGTGGGATTTGTTGGGTCTCTCTCTGTAAATACCTATTTTAACGAGTATGGTCTAGACCTGCTCTATATGAAAAGTGCCTTGAGATGACTTTTGTTGTGATATGGCGCTATATAAATAACATTGATTTGAACTGAATTGAACTGCATTGTTATATTAGTGATTGTGTCTACCTGCCTGAAATTAATTAGTAACTGAAGTTGGTACAGCATATCTTCTCTCTTTGTATGAGACTTTTCTGTAAATGGTGCCTGATAAATAAATAACAGTAATACTGTTTGGCTCCTGGAGGAAGCACTCAGGCAGTCTTTGTCCCGCACCTGTCCTGTCTGTCTCTGTCCCTGCTGTCTGGTCTGTAGTGGTCTCTGTCTCGGTGGTCTTTGCCGTTGCTGAAGGAGGAGTATGGTCTTTTCCTGGACTCTCCTCCTGCAGTCTTCCTGTGTGACTCTGAGCTGTGTCTCTCCTTGCTGCTGCTGCTCTCATGGTGTCGACCTGAAGTCTGATGCCTTTCTGAACTGTAGCTGTCCCTGCTGCTCTCGTCCTGGTGAGAGTTGTCCTTCAGCTTTTCAACATCTGAGGATGAAAACCACAAATAAATTAGTTCACAGCAATAACTCGCTCATCTTATTCTTTATGTACAGCAGAGGGAAACTGACTGTACCTGCATGTTTGTAGCCATGGGTGTTAATACTTCTAGTGTTCTGTTCCATTGCCTGAAGAAACAAAATCACCATCATTCATGGATTTGTAATGTCAGTACAGGATTCAAATGACAATAAGGCCTTTGCATACCTGGGCGTTCTCTTGTCTTTTTTTGATGGCATGTTTATACAGTTTATGTAGTTTCCTGGCGTCGAACTCAGTGAATTTGGAAACAAATATCCACAGGTTTCTGTAAAAGATAAATGACACCGGTTTAATATATATCACATATAAACCAAGAGGCCAGCACACTCCATTGTAACTGCTTCTCTGGATTTTTGGATAGCTTTGGAAACCCTCCAACATCAGACTGATCCAACCACAACTGCAACTTTTCAAAACTGATCTGAAATTCAGACCCATTTTAACACTGTGATTGGCCAGCTGTGTGGAGGTAAGAAAGTACTCTGAGTCTGTAAATAATATAGAGTACGGTCTAGACCTGCTCCATATAAAAAGTGCCTTGAGATAACGTCTGTTGTGCACTGGTACTATAACAATAAAATTGATTTGACTTGACTAGTATTATCTGACCTTTATCCCCCATTCATGACTGACATCACTGACACAGTGACCCAGGTTATATTTGTGATCATGGTCAGCTTCACTTTGTGTGGAAAGTATGCACTGTATCACAATCAATATAACAGACTGTATACGAACTTTCTCCACTGTTTGATCTGGTCAGGATTTGAATACTCCTTCAGACACTCAGTGATGTGGTCTCCAATCTTAATGAGGCACTGTCTTGTATGCTCGAGCTGCTCGCGCTCCGACAGCCCTTTCTCTGGTCGGTCCAGCTGCTTCAGTGCTGCTTTCACTGGCCGCATCCTCTCTTTACACTGCAACATTCAAACAAAAGTCAACTCTAGCAATTCCACAACTTTCTTACAACACCTGGATACAAAATGTTGGCGAGGTCCGATCTTAGTCAGTAAAGTCTGTTTAAATGCTGCTTATTTAACCATATATATATATATTCTATCTGAAGATTTGATTATCAGTGGAACATACCACACTGAAGGTCCTCTGGTCCAGCTCCTCAGACTCCTCAGTTATTGGCACATTCTCTCCACTTGCTGTTATATGGAGCGGCACATCGGAGGCTTTCTTCGTCCGTACCTCAGGTTTCACTTCATTCTGATGAAAAGGATTTGAGAATTAATTCCTAATATTTTTTTCCTTTACTTACACCAGAGTTTACGTTAGCCGGCATATGCCGGCTTTTGGCTAGTATCCTGTGTTGTTGTCCAGCAGATGATAATATCACCAGCCAAAATGTCTGGTTAAAAATAGGCTAAATAGTCAGTGTGACAAATATGATTTGTTGACAACTCTGGTATTTTGAAACCTGGACCTTATTTACATCAACAGCCTTCAGCTTAATTATCAATTATCAATTTTAATTAAATGGGACTATGATCCACAGTAGTTAAATAAAATATCACATATAGAATTATTGTTTCACCTTGTCCGTGCTTTCCTCTTGTTTATGTACTGGCTCCAGTGGCTTTGTTTCTTTCTTTTCCTTTGGCTCCTTTGTTTCTTTCATATCCCAACTTTCCTCCTTCTTTTTGCCTTCCTTTTTGATCTCTTTCTCTTTGACCTCCCTCTCCCCTGAAGAAGAGACCTCCTCCTGCTCAGGCTCCTCCTCCTCGTCATCATCGTCTTCATCCTCCTCCTCCTTCAACACCACCCTGTCTGCTCGACTCCGTCTGCTTGGTGGCTTCACTAGTGCCACCTCCTGAAAAGGTCAAAGTACATCATGCATCAACCAACTTCAGAACAGGAAACATTTATTTCATGCTACAGAATGAAAAAACAGTACCACTTGTAACTCAATTTACCTTTTCCTCCTTAATTTCATCCTCA
>BRZM01001958.1:10049-21781 GCA_033238685.1 Lates japonicus
CTAATTTGCCTTCGTTCAGTTTGTTATCAGTATTTATGATTACATCACTGTACCTGCATGTTTTGACGCGCAGATTTGGACAGATGTCAAAACTGTCTAGGAAATTCCTGTTATTTTATTCAGACTTTCCTCCTTTTTGGTTTCTGTACATTAATGAAGATACTGTATGCCAAGGGCTACTGTCTATCACCCTTTGTTTCGTGTATGGAGTTTCTCTGTTTCTGGAATTTGCTTCATGGTGTTCAGTGTGGACACACCTTTACGAAGTGAAATTGCCAGTGTGTTATTATTATACAATAGTGGTTTAGATATCAAGACAAAAGAGCAATCTTGCAGAAAATAATTATCTCACAGATTACAATAATTCAAATGAATATAAACAGATGCGTTCATTTACATTAAAATTCAAATTCTTCAAAACTTAACATATTCCTCAGTCGTATAAATGCCCACAGATTCACACTTGTCATTTTCTTGAAAACAATTGCTTTAAACCTCCCTCCCAGGCTCATCAGGCTGTCCTCTATTCTCCTTGTGTGTTGTGTGGAAGGTGGTGTGCCAGGTCATCAAGCACTGCTTGTCCCGTTCTCTGTGCGTCTGGTGTCCTCCACTACTGCTGTGGGTGTTTGGAGAATTGACAGAGGCCAGCATGGAGAAGAGGCGTCTGTGCCCAACCCGGCCACCCTGGCTGCCAGAGGGGAAGGGGGTGTGGAGGGTGGTGGAGCAGAGGAAGCGGGTCAGCGGGAAAAAGAGACATTTCCCCTCCTCTTTTTCTTTCTAGTTTTCTCTCCGGCCTTGTGTTCTCTCATCCGCTTCTTTCTTCCCCCCTCGATTTGCTATCACACTTTGTCCCTCTCACCTCCTTCCTGATGTAGCTCTTACTGGTTTTAATACTCTGCTTTTCATTACTTTTATAGTCCTCAAAGGCCCAATTCATGTCAGGTTTATTAGAAACAAACTTAAAGCAACAAGCTGACAAACAACATCGCAGTAAAAATCATTTTGAAAAAGTAAAGTGTGTTCTTGAATTGACAGTTTCACACTGATAAAAAAAAGGAAAAAAATTGTATACATAAGCTGTATAAGCTACACAGCTGAGAGTCCATTTTTCGTGTCTTGTGGCTGCTGTGTGATCTGTTCCTGTTTTTGCTGTTGCTACCTGGCTGTAATTCACTTCTCCCGTTCTCTGCCGTCCTCCTCCCACAGCCTCACTTCCCGTCTGCTCTCTGTGGTAAATGTAATGGGGCTGGCCATGCCAGACTGGAAACTGCAGGGCATTACCTATGGTTCACCTAGGTTAACATCTGAGTATGTTCTGTCTCTTGTAAAACAAACAAAAAAACAATACCACAGCCCCCCCCCCCACCCCAATACCATAGGTTTACACCAAAATACATATAGAGACTAATAGGTATGCAACAGAGATGTACAGTAATAGTTTTTGTCCTGGACATGTATTCTTACTAAGTGTGTGAAATTATTATACCATCTTGCAAAACTATCTCAATGTCACTATTGAACAGACCAATAAAAACATTTTTTTTTTTAAAAAAAGCACCTGAAAATGTCCAAAACAAGACAAAATAAAACAATCATAGGTGAATATTTACCATGTAGGAGGCCTAAAACTGCTAAAAAAAAAATCTAAAATGTTCAGTATTTGCAATTAATACAGTACAAGAGCAAACCATTTACAATTCAAAAGCCCAGCTAGTCATTACCGCAGGAAATGTTAACAGGAACACCTCTGTACAATCTGTTCCCAGACTGATGCCTTTCAGCATATGTCTTAAGGGCTGTACAGTATATTTTCCAGTAACAACCTCCATCTTTGACAATGACATTGCTTGACCTTAGGTTCCAGAAAACCCAAGACTCTGAAAATGCAAACAACAGGCGACTAAACTGAAAGCAGAATTTCCTCTAACCTCAGTTTTGTCCTGTCTAAATAACGTTTTCAGTCACAGACTCTTATTTAAAATGCTATCAAGGTTTAAACGTTTGTGAACATCAGTTATGTTTGCTTGCCAACAAAAATCAATTATTGGCTTCTAGTTTTTTTTTTAAATGTTGTATCAAGTCTAGTCATTTTACACAGTATTTAAGAAGTTCTTGCAAGAGACCACTGTATCACTATGCATTAAATATGTGTAATACACTTGTGAGTACTTAACATGCATGTCATTATGTGAAACTACTTCCCATTCAGAAGACTTTTGCTCCTTAATTATTTTTAAGCTCTTCTGGAGGAGCTGACACATGGTCCAGAGGTCAAACTGTGAGGCCAGGTGAAACTAAACTCACCATATTGCAGTCTCTCCTGCCTCCTCCTTCCACTACCTCTCCCCTCGGGCTGATAATAGAGATTTGGGGCTCCCCTGCTGCTTGAGCCACCTGTGATATTATCTCTGAGCTCTACCAGGCAAGGTGGGACTTTTAGCCCTCTCTATGGGACAGAGGAATTAGAATTAACTTTACGGCTAAGTGGATCGGATGTCTGCATCTGAAGGATGAGCAGAAGGCATTAAATTGAAATTGTTTCCTTTTTTGTGGGATAGAAGGAACATATGTGCATGCAGAAGCTCTTTGGTAAGGGGAGTGGCTCTTTATAAAACACAAATAATTTTAAAGAAACCCTCTGGCGTAGATTTATAAACAACACACTTTTACATACTAAACTATGGCTTTTCGGGAATTTTTATGGGGTTAGTAAATAATAGGAACATACATGGACAGTATAGGTTTATTTGAACAAAACGCCAAATCAAAAAGGGTTCCAATTAGCAGAGAATCACAAAAGAAAAGCATATATAGCTTATAGCACCATAAAGGTCCTGAAGTAGAGGCATCATAATACACAACATTTGTAAAATGTATTTTAGTGGCCATAAGAGCCTCATGTGAAACTGCAAATATCTTGTTATTTCTTTTGCCTATAAGACTTAATATTCCCAGTATTTTGTTCCCATTATTTGAAAAAGAAGTATTTTGTGTTTTGAGTTGAGCTTGAGGTAGGTATCATAATGTTTTTATTCATTCTCAAGGCCAGATCACTGTTGTTAAAGAAAAGGAGACCGTTTCCTGTCCCTGTCATTCACCGTTATCTGAGAGCATTTATTGTTTAGTGATCTCAGCCTGTGGTGATGACTCAGATAATTCATCAAATAAGATGTGGACCAGACTGTGGGTTGATAAATGATCACTTGCCTCGCCCTTGCGCTCACAATATCATTTAAGAGACAGATTTCATTGGTCACACTTTCCTTTCAGATGAAACAATACAACTCCACCACACAGAATTACATCTTTTGTTTTGGGAGGAATTCAAATATTGAATTACTTGCTTTGTTTAATGCAAATATGTTGCATGTATGAGCATTTTTACCAAACTAATGAGCCTAATGTCTGCATCAAGTTATGGCTGGTGCCTGTATTTTATGGCTATAAAGTCAGAATTGCTGGGTTTGCCTGTACTTACTTTAGGAAAAAGAAAAAGACTAAAATTAGGCACAATGTCCCATATTCATCAAATACATCATAGAGAAGCAGAAATTTGAAATTCAAATGGAAATAGTTTAGAGTGTAATTTGTAGGTGTATTTCGGAGATTTTTTTTTTTTAGCTCAAAGGACCATGTTTCTTTTCCTCCTTATCAACAGAGCTTTGTGGAATTGCAATGGATTTTAAAAACAGCAGAAGCTTCTATTTATGTAAGTGAATAAAAAAAAAAAAATCAAGCAGCCTCGTAAATTACTTAGCTACTATTCCACAATTAGCATCACTTTCAGCAGCCAGTAGGACGCAACATATAGGCTAATTACATAAGCATTATGGGTAATTTTATGGAAACCTCCCTGGGTGCACCTGTTAAATGGGCCTTATCATTAAGTATGTATGTAAAATCTCCAGGGGGAAGATTAAACATTGTGTGTGTTATTTTGTTCAGATACCTCCTGTTCCAAAAGCTCTATAATGATCCAGTTTATGTAAATAAGGTCATTATTTGGGAATAATCAGAATGGCTAGCTTTAAATTTGGGATTTGTGATGGTTGTGAGGACTATTTTGATAAAAATGGAGGATTTCTGATGTTTTCATTCCTGCTGTAATGACAAGTACACGGCCTTCAGTGTTAACGGTCTGATTTAATTACACATGGCCAGGGCGAAACTTTTTTGCTCAAATGACACAGCAGCCAAAAAAACACATGAGAAGCCAGGGACTATTTAACTAATGAGGTGAATTCACAATTGCATCATCCATCACTTCACGCTCAACCACATCCCCTCAAACCCTTCACCCCCACACCCGCCATCGTCACGCTCATTCCACAAGTGCAGATTTTCTCTTTGCTTTGAAGACATCCAGCTTAAAGTTGATGTACAGACAACCCACTTGATAAAGCACTGCTTCTTATAGTTCAGTCTTTCTCCTTTTCATGATTAAGTGCCATGCTGCACTTCAAATATGTACCTAATATTTAGCCACTAGAGGGATGAGGAACATGGTGTACTTTCTCAGTTTATGTTTTTTTTATATATTGCTGTTTGTTTTCAGTTTCATAGAGGAGGTAATTTAACGTTATGATCATTTTGGAGGACCTAGTTTGTAGTGCAATTGAACTGTATGTAATTTTGCAGCGAGGTGTTTCCGTAATGTAGCCATCTGAGTTGGCTACATCAAGTGGGTATCCTCCAATGGTAGACTTTTTTGCATGAAGCTCCATCTTTGTGTTGCTAACCTTCAACTGCAGCTCAGCAAAGGAACATTATCTGGGGAAAAAGTAGGAGAAACAAAAGGAAATTTCATGCTAAAAAGACCATAACATCAGGAGATGTAATCAGGAAGGATGACCAGAACTACCTGATAATTTCAGCAGTGTATTGGCTCACCCAAGGAGTTTATACGTGTCTGTAGAAGTTCACAGAAACTTCTAAAAAATATTGCTTTTGTTGGTTTGTGAAAGTTGGCTAACTTACCATGTCTTAGCTTGATTTTTTTGATCAACACAATGCTGAGTTTGTTTAAAAAAGATTCTCCAAGCACTTATTTTGCACAGATTACTACTCTCAACATTACACTATGTTCCTGGCGGGGTACAGCAAGTCTGGTGATAGAATCTCTTTGATCAGACTTCTTTTACTTTGTGTTTTCCATTGTCACCTCTTCAAATGCTGTGTAGTAAGTTGCTGCCTCTAAGCATTTGGCTATCACTGTGGAACAACATGCTGAAGAGTCTGTGTGGCATCAATCAGACCCACATTTTCTTCCTTTTTAAAAAAAAATCATAATCACACATCATTTGCCAAGCTTAAAGCACCTTGTTTATGCCATTCATCTTGGCCTTTAATCCTGGCTTTTTGAAAAGATGAAGGTGCCATTCAACTCTTTGCAAGTATGCTTACATTTTTGTTATTATTTTTTTGGTCATTTACAAGCTTGTCCTTGGCAATTGTTTTCCTCTTGTCAATTGATTATTAAGTATTTTGCAACTATTCAAAGCTAGATTTCTAAAATCAACTACATTTGTGTCAGTTTTAAAAAGAGGCTGCAAGACAGTCTCATCCCCAGTAACAGTTTACAGTCACCATTTTTGCTCAAACTAAATCCTGGTACTGGGTTATGACACTAATTTGGCCACTAGCATTGACACACTGAAAGAAAATGAGAGTACTTCTTCAGAGGCTGCATGCAGGTGGAGTTTCCAGAGAAACCTTGACTTAAGGATAGTTAATAACTTGGCTCTATGCTATCACAGACTGGCTGAGATGGTTAAGTGGGCAGTTTACTTGTCTAGACTGCATAATTTCTGCTGATCTAAGTCCTCATATGGTCCATGTCTTCACATCAGGACCTAAGGTAAAGCACTGCCCCTGTATTCCGTGCCCATCTGACACTACAGATTTCTGACAGTACTTTTTCTGGGGTTCAATTTCCAAGTGCTCCAGTTTCTTCTAGAGGGTCCTCGCAAAGACTTTCTAGTTGATAAACATATAATTGCCACAGGATTTATGATGTTGCTGCTCTGACCCGATTTCTACCCTACAGATCATGTGGTTTATCAAAAGCCTGTTCAGAGTGCGATGTGGGAGTTTTCCTCCCACACTGAGACGTAGGCTGGGTATTTCACTGCTACCAAATTGGCTGTTTGTCTTGCTGTACTCTCATTTATAGCACACTGGTGGCAAATGTAGCAAACTGGACCACACATTATATACCCCCCTGGCAGCAGTATTGATACACACTGAAATGAGGGATCTGGGATAAACAAGAAAAGAGCTGAAACTGCCATAAGATCATGACTGACCTTGCACCAAGTCATTCTTACATCCTTTAACAACCGGTCTGGGATCCTAAGTGGCTACTGCACCGCAAAGTGCCACCAAGGCATTGATGTTATTCCCTGTCAAAGATCCTTTTTCACAAGCTGTGATGATGTTCACTGGTTTTAATCTTTATGATTGCACTTATCGCTCTAGATTAAACACTTCGCAGTCTGTATTGACACAAGAGTCCTTTGAGGGAGGATAGATACCTGGGGAGGCAAGAAGTCCATGGTTATTAAATATCATTTCATCCTGCCTCCTGGTTGTTTATCTTTCATTATGCTGGTTTTTATTAAAAATGCTTATGGAAATCTCTGCGAGGTCTGGCCTCTCTCTGGCCTCTCCTGTGGGACTTTAGATGAGGAGGAGCATTTCATTTGCCGTGTTCTCACAAGCAAGGCTCATGGCATTGGCCAGTGCTTGTTATTAGCAATCATAATGACTTCTAAATTTGATATAAGACCTTTTGCCAAAGCTTCCTGTTTGGTGGCTCTATGCCTCTCTCCTGAGAGACTAACTACTGCCTCCTGCTCCTTTGATTAAACTTTCATATGGCAGTGAACTGCACCATCCACCAGGGACTGAGTCACCGGCTCCATCTCGCTGCCATTGTTTACCCAAGTGAAAGAGGAGAGGATATCTGATGTGCTCCAAATGAGACTGCTGAAGGAAAAAGCGGATTTCTTAGTGGAGTCTCTGCAACAAATACAACTACACAATGGTTTGTCTTGGGTAAGCAGCACAATGTTTGTTCAGTCTTTATAAAGTGGGTTTAGGTGAAGCTATAGCCGTTACATGGTGACAGGCTCCTCTGCTCTGTAATTCCTGTTGGCTTTGGTATTTGACTTTTTCATTGAAGTCTCTTGCTTTTACTGACACATCCGTCTATTAGTTTCACCCCCTAACTGCTTTTGCTGACATTGTTGATTACCATAGCATCTCCAGACTATTATCTGCATGCATACGTTCACATCCTGACTGAAGCATAACACAAAATGTCACTCGAGCCTAATTTAACTTTTGCTGCAGTAGTTTTAGGATACACAGTCTATCTATTGATTGTTCCAGACAAACATATGCAGTATTGCGTATTGTTTGTTGGGAACTCTATAGCCTTTCCCATTGTTTTTACCTTGTATCTGTTAATAATGACGGCCTGTCAAGCCACTAGCAATAGAGGCTGTATGCTAGGTGCTAAATGGCTGAGGTGAAGTCAGACTGTGATGGTGACTAAGCTCCCACTTAAGGCCCTTTTCCCACTGCCTAATAGAGTGCTGCCAAAGTTGAGGGCTGTTACGGTGGAAGCTCATTTATCTGAACCTTAGGCTTCCAAACAGCCTTTGAACCAAACAGGTGGAAATGATTAGCAGCAAGTTTACCTCTGTGTTTAAGTTTACTTTTTTCTTTTTGACCTTATTTTACTTTTTTATGTGTGCTCTTCATTCTTTTACTAGTACACTGATGCAGTGGTAATGGCAGAGGTAACCTTGGGTCAGGTGAGGTAGTTACCACTGCTATTAAATGCTGCAGCTCTGCTGCTCTGCAGTTTTATTTGTGTAGGTTTCAAGATATCTGAGATTTCTGCCTCTACCCCAATACAATGGAAATGAATGAATTTCCTCATTTTCATAACAGTCCCTAAGAAAAGTATAGACTGACAGTATGTTCTGTGGATTATCAATTCAACCCTATTGTGCTGGCCACAATAGGTTTTCTGGAGAGGATGTTGCTCTTGAATTTTTGTTACTCTTGTGAGCAGCACACATTAAATTCCACACTCCTCCATTGTATAAGGGTGTGTTCCCAGAGACAGACATCTTCAAACCTCAACAAACAAAACTGAAACTATCTTCATAGAGATAAACCACTTAAAGGACTGAGGAAGTTATTCTTATTTGGATGGAGTGACCCTGCATATTGACTGGGAGGAGAGAGACAGTGGTGTGTTTGGGGGGAAAAAGCAGTTTATGTCCATGATGCGGGTTGTTCTAGAGAAACCCCAAA
The DNA here is from genome assembly GCA_033238685.1 of Lates japonicus. NCBI lineage: Eukaryota > Metazoa > Chordata > Actinopteri > Centropomidae > Lates > Lates japonicus. Next base: position 18,378 of record BRZM01001958.1, read on the forward strand.
ACACAATATCTTGTGTTTTTGAAGGACCTCCATTGTTGACTGGGATTCTCCTCGAATCAGACAATGCTAACATTCACCTTATCATCCTGGAGTTGGATATGAACTCCACTTAGATAACATCCACACCCAGAAATATAGTGGCTTCAGAAAGTATTCAGAGCCTTTTATTATTTTCACATTTTATTGTGTTGTAGTTTTCATTTTATATGTTAATACATTTTATAAAAAATATGTGCCCCTTTTGTCATTCTAGGTTATTGGGTGTAGGTGGATGGGCAAGAATGGCAAAATATCAATTTAAAATTAAATCTACAACACTATTAAGTATGGAGAAAGTAAGAAGGACCGTACGTTCTGAAGCTATAGCTATTAAAAGCTGGTGCGTGTGCTGGTGCAACTCAGCAGCCAAAATGTGCATCAGCTTTGTTACTGAATAACCCATGACTCATTGTTTACCGTTTGGCGAAACCATGCTGCATTTCACCATTCTTCTTCACACAAGGCACACATGCACCTTTCCAAGTTCGTAACATCCAGTCAGTCTGTAAGGCCTCTCAGAGAACTCCTTAATGACTCATTGTTCCAGGGATTGAGGGTCACTGATGGCCAGAACTGATGTCTGAACAACCCATATCCTCGGGTGACAGAATCTTTTGATTTACATCAGGCTCATCCTCGCCACCTCGTCTCGACACTGGTGACAAAGCGTGCACATACTGATTCTTCACCCAAAGACTGAGAGTTGATCTCATTAGGCCAGATACCAGCAGAAGAAGACGGTGTACCTTTTTGCAGGAACGCAGTGGCACATTTAAGCGGCACTGTGAACTTAAGTCACAGGGAGTGTGTGTGCCTTTGACTGACCTTTTGATGACTGCTCCTTCACAGTGGCAGTTTAGAGAAAGAAAAGGTGATCCGTAGACATAAAACCTGCAAATCTGATTCCAAATTTAAAGGGAATAAGTTGCAATGACACATAATGTTAATCCTGGCAGATACACTTCTGTTCTCTTTTGATTTAACACGTTTCCTTCTCCCATGCTGTTCCCTCTTTGTAGTTTTGATTCCACTATGAAACAGCCAAAAATTCATTTTGGTTAAAGTTCTCATCAAAGTGCAGTCTCCATTCTAACCAAGCACTGCAGCAGCTGATTTCACTGATTAAAGCTTTCTCACCAGCAACGATTGATGTCTTAATCAGTGGGTGCTATAATTTTTTCCGCAATGAAACCTGCCAGCATCTCGGTCCCTGATATGAAGCATGGACATGGTTCCTTCAGAACAAAAGACTGAAGAGCTCCCATCTCTGGAAAACCTAAAACAGAAAGCGGTCCAGAGGTGAACCCTCAACGCCAGCTCATCAAAAAGCAGAGTGGGTGGGATGTGTTCCTAAGATGTCAAGCTACTTCATTATTGATAGGATTGTAGGCTCAGTAAAGGTCTTGGGCCCATTTCCCCCTCCACCGGCCTCAGGAGACAGCTCCATTTTGGGGAAATGTGCATCTTAGCTGAGACTGAGTGATGGACTTTCAAACACACTCACTGCTGGCAACAGCAGCTCTCCACCTCTCTTCTTCGGTACAGGTATTAATAACCAGCAAAAATATTGCAGGTTGACTGGAATCAGGTTGTAACTGTTATGTGTCATAGACCAAGCTCTAGAAAATAACAAACAGAGAATCCTGTATGATGTTAACCAGAATTACTAGGCGCAATTTGGTTGCACATTCATTTTGTGTGGCGCCGAAAAATATTACACATTTCTTTGAAGTGAACTATGTTATTGCAAACAATTTGCCTGCAGTTCTCACTGACAGATAGAAATAAGAGGACGAAATACAGATAGCAATCAGATGCACCCCAAGGGAATTGGCTGGCCCACACTTACGCGGCAGGGATCTGGAGGTAGGCGGATACTGCACCAATGTTCGCTGGTGACATTCAACTCCGTTACTCAAAACAACAGCTTCTACCGATATTTAATTGTATTTTTGTTGACAAAACTCTTCCTAATTATAAGTCAAACAAAAAAGGTTACTGTTCTGTTTCAGGCACACAAAAACAAATAGCTGGTCAGTGAAGGAAGCTGAGTAAAGCCTCAGTTGCTAGAATATAATGAATGGGTGCTGGCATAAGTTACACAGCTGACATTGCTTTGACTGAGGGATGATGTTGCAAATTGATGTGCTTTAAAGTTTAAAAATACCTGGAAAAAATACATAAATCTTTCAGCATGACAATTTCTCCTGAACAGTATTGTAATGGTATATTTTGTTGCCTAGAAAAGAACAGATGGCAGGAGTGCCTCTTTTATTTGTGAAAAGTCTTGGGAGGTTGTGGGGGTGAGGGGTTTGGCAGTTGTGTTGTAGTGTCCCAGGTGAAACCCTCGCCTATGGTAGTAACCAGAGTTTTTTTGGGGGGTTTCTAGCGCTAAACAGCTAAACAGTGCAGCAATCATATCTGCATTCACAAAATAGCTTGAAATGAGGGAAGACTTGTTGCAGTTTTATTAGTCCTCCTTTGAGCTCAGTGTTTTAAAAAACAGTTTGAGATTGCATTGATGTTGTCTAAGGCGTCACATCTCTTGGCTCCGGTATTTCAGAGTAATACCATCACAATATATGCAAATACTTATGGATAAATTTTTATTCTGTATTGTTCATTGTGAAGATAACTGTTAGGTGGATAAAGTAGAAGTCCAAAGTTTGAAAATGGTGGCAGTGGGGGAGTGGTTTAAAACTGCCTATAATCACAGTCATGAGACCCCGACTCCACATCAAGGTTAAGCGGGTTGTTTTTTCTTTTTGGCTTCACTTTAAAGCCTTAGTACAGTAACTGCAAATACATACGGACAGCCAATGATTTGCATTGTGATAACTTGGAGTCAAGTATTTTGTTCTCTGCAATTTTTCTTCTTCTTGTTGCAGAATCCCCACCACATGGTAAGATCGACCTCACTAATGAAATTGGGGAAGTTGTAAATGGTATGCTTCTCATTTTCCTGGCACATTCACATCATATTGATTTCATTCCTCGCTGGAAGCTGTGAATGCCACAAAGGCAAGTCTTCTTTTCCCCTGATGCATCATGGTTTTCTCACAGTGGCTTCCTCTTGGTCAAACCTGGCATGAAAATTTGATGTTTCACCACGGTATGTAGGCCAGAAAAAGGAAATCTGTTACCGAATGGTGAAACAGCACCGTCGACCTCAATAACTTCTTCTTTCTCTTGTTGAAGCATAATACATTTCACCATCATCTCTAAAGCTGCAGCGTATTTATCTCTCACACTGAGAGAGTTTAAAGGGACTTTTGTTGGATGTGTGGAGCTTTCATGTTCACAAGAAATATTGCCAGATTTTTTAAGTGCTGCCTCGGCCATGTTTCACCACCATGCCCAGCGCG
>BRZM01001959.1:0-14050 GCA_033238685.1 Lates japonicus
CAATTTAGAAATGTTTAACACTTTAAATTCAACTCTGTCTGAGATTTGTAGATTGAAGCTTAATTACTTATTCACAGAAAAATACTCATTACACTTGTACGTCTCTATAACTTAAGGAACTCTCATTAACCACTCTCTACCCACTTGTGTCTGTTTTCATTGAGCCTGCACATTGTGTATTGTATTGTATATATATTGTATTGTTAAATATGTGTATGCCCAAGTGTTTCTTTATGTCTTTTTTCATATCACAGAGAGCTGCCATCTTCTGGTGGAACCTCCATAGAAATGGTCAAGGAGACGTAGACACCCTGCATGCTGGCTGCCCTGTGCTTATTGGGGACAAATGGGGTAAGACTCAGTAGATTCCAGGTATGATGTGATGATGTAGTCAACAGGAGCCAAAAAGTGATGTAAATATGGAAAAAAGCAGGTCACAGCACTATGAGACCTCTTGTTCTCCTTTAAAAGAATTTGAGTTTTTTTTGCAGTAATATCATGCCGTGTTTTCCAGTGTTCCTGTCATACAGGAGCTAATGCACGACAGTTAGGCCACATCTGTGCTGCATTATGCATTTAGAGATGTTACAGAGTGCAGTTTAGACACTGAGGGCTCATCTTGGAAGCTAAACATCTGCTGCCGGTTGGCTCAGGCCTTCGAACTCCCAATGCTGAAATGTGTGTTAGGGATGCAGTTAAACTGAAAGAAGGATATTAATCATTCACAGAGCAGCTGCAGAAGCATTTGGTGGCTGTGTTGTTCTTAGCAACCATATATATTATCAGGAATGAAAGTTAAGGCTTTATTTTACCAGTGGTGGAATAAGTATTCTGGCATTATAACAATACCACAGTCTAATAATACGCTTTTACAAGTAAAAATCCTGCATTTAAAATTCTACTTCAGTAAGCATGTGGAAGTTTTGCAAACAAAATGTACTTATAGTATCAGAAGTAAAGGTACTTGTTCTGCACAAGTGTTTTATTATTATCGTATTTATAGAATTTAAATATTATTATCATTTTAATCAGCATTTTACTTTAACAACTGTTTACATTGTTTGAGTGTTCAATCATCAGTAATATTTAATGATATGGTAATAGGTTTGTATGCACAGTCTTTATCTACAGAGTGACTTGTAACTATAGTTGTTGAATAAATGTAGTAGGGTAAAAAGTATAATGTCTCCCTCTGAAATGTAGGGGAGATATAAGTACAAAATAGTAGAAAAGGAAAATAAATATGTTGTGCTTGTTTAACAACTTGTACTTTAGTGCTTCAGTTTACAATACTTGAGTGAATGGACTTTATTACTTTCTTCCACTGTAGTTTTCAAACACAATTATCCAAAGGTTTGAAAGATGCAAGGGCAAGAAAAATTAATCTATGTTGTTTTTTTCTGTCTTAAAATATATTTAAATATAGTTTGGATTTGTCTTTATGTTCCAGTGGCAAACAAATGGATCCATGAGTATGGTCAAGAGTTCCAACATCGCTGCAGCCTGAATCCTGAAGAGTGAGAGGGGTGGAGCATTAGCTGGGCCCCTTGGAGTACAAGAGCCAGCCTCTACAATTGAGAGGCACACTTGCAGGCAAAGCGAACGAGGCAGCCAAAAGAGTGAACACACAGTCAAGGGAGGTGGGAGCCGTGAAGGGGCAGCCTGCATCTGTGATTGGAGACCCGGGCCCCAGGGAGCCCGGAGCGTGCAGCAGACACTGCTGCAGTGGACGTGGATAGCACAACGCTGAGAGGCGGGGTGGAGGAGGAGTGGGGCAGTTGGCAATCGGCCCCCAGAGGCCACATGCTCTCTTGCTCCTACTGGCCAGTTCCTGCAGATGGAGAGAGGCCTCCGTCTTCATACACTGTGCTGGTTTCAGTTAACTGTGCAAGGCTGTTTACCTCCTGCTTGCTTAAAAACTAAAATCTTATGCAGCTCTTTTCCCACACTGGGCCCACTCAGGGTCTGTCATTACAAATCAGCACAGCTGAACTTTGTGCAGACTCTCAGAACGGTATTTTACAATGTGTAGATGCTGAATTTACAAAGATACTAAATAAATGTCTCTTCTGGATATGGATGAAAATTTGTTACTGCATGAGTGATAATACTTCACTGACATTTGGCTCAAGCAGATACAGAACATGTGTTCTACAGGGAAGAAAAAATACTTAATGACTTATCCACAGAGATTTTGAAGTTCTTGTGTGTACGGTCATCACAGGCCTCAGGACTGCATTTCACATTGGTGCTGTGAGTCAAAGGAACCAGTCATTGTGACTGTGCCTGTTCATTCCCAGCTGGCTGAACGATGTGGTCATCGCTGCCTGTGGGAAACTCTCTCAATTTGATTTGATGTAACTAACTGTCTAATGGAACAAATGAACCAGATCTGTCAGCCTCTTGTTAAGCTTCAGAGGCTGGTTGTCATTAATCATGTTCATCTGCACGCCCAGTGATTGTGAACCCTTCTGCTCCAGACTTCATGTCTGAGCTCACACAACCAACACTGTCTGCATACCACTCAGATATCTCAGATATCTGTGTCTAAGTAGGTCATAACCCATCGTAAAACGGAGTGAGACGGGTCATACAAAGTATTGAAATTCATCGTATAAACAGCAGGCCTCTCTATATGTGACTTTTGTGGGACTTCCTGCTGCTTTAGTGGCAGAGATTGGTGAAAGTGAAAGAGAAGGAGATGAAATAATACCTCTGCTTGCCCACAGCAACAAGTTTTCTTTCCAGCTCGCCACAATGTACACAAACAGACTCATTCTTAATGTAGACACTAACACACAGAAAACATAAGCACAGGCCATGTACTGGATACATATTGCACATTCCTGCAGCAGGACTAGATTATTTTCCCTTCAAAATGATGGACAACCTGGCTAATCTGTTTGACTACAGCTGTTAATATGAGATTTGTACTATTAATAACACAGTTTTAGCTACATTTAGACTCAAAATGTTAAGTATCTGAGACCATGAGCTTATTTAGTTACAAAAAGTGGACACAATATTGTCAAGACTTCTATGGTTATATTGATAGAAACACATATTGTAGCTGCTAGTCGGGACTTATCTTTTCACAGGACCATCTCAAAACCTGTAACCTCAGTTTTCCCAGAATTCAAAGGGCTTCATTCTGGTTTCTGCCTATGCACCCTCAGTGGCCCTCACTGTTACCATGATCACCACAACAAACATGGCTGCAGAGGGACTTGTTGCTAAGCAAGAGTGTAGTCCAAACTACCTAGAGCACACATGACTAGATCACAGGTCTACTTCAGCACATTGTCAAGCATGTACAGTAATTCTGCACATTAAAAGGCAGAGTTTTTAGCACTTTAGAAATCTTCCTAACTTATGGAAAAAAATGACAATAAGCTGATTACTTGTTATACAGGCAGTGGACGAGAGGCTGACAGACAGAAGTGTCTAGCAAAACAGAAAATACAACAGGTTGAAGAAAGAAAGAAAATCACTACATAGTTCTGTTAGTAAGCAGCTGCCTAATAATAATGGAAAGATCAGTGCCTCCCTCTGCTGGTGATGTTAGAGGGTTGCATGGAGTCTGCTGTTTGACTCTGATAAAATTTGTGTATGGTGCTTTCATAGTTATTAATTAGTCTTAATTGCATAACACAGTGTTAGCGACCATGATACCAACATTTTTAAAATACATTTCTTTGATGGAAATGCACTTATGCAATATTGTTTGATGGGATTTTTTTTCATCTTTATGTGCCATAATAATATACACATAATACATATAATCTTGCCAATAGTTTTTTAAAAAAGTATCGCCGAGTAGCGTTTATTCAAAGAAAATAATTTTGTCTAAATTTCTACAAATACGTGACTTTTAGCATCAACAACACAATAAACTCAGTTTCCCATAATGCCTCTGTACGTGGCAGCGGCAGTGGAGGCGGGACAAAAGTTATCGGTCGGACTTTGTTGCTCGGAAACAGTTTTGCGCGCTGCCGTTTTTATCTGTCTATACGTTTGTGGGTGTGTGTGTGTGTCTGTGTGTGCACCTCAAGCAGCTCTGCTAAACGGATTAGTAGTTGGTCGGAGTGTGATAAAGTCATGTCTGGTAACTGTTCAGACACTGTATTGGCCTGGCCGTCGTTCACTACTCGTATTTACTGAGGGATGAAGAGCAGGAGACAGAGGACGGTCAAAGCTGGAAGCAGCAAGAGGAAAGGTAAACTGCTGTTAGCTCGGCTAGCTGCTAATGCTAATGTTAAATAGCTGTCAGTCTCACATTAGCCTCGTTTGTTAGCTCGCTAGCTAATGTTATGTTCATTAAATTTGCTCCCTTGGTTTATGTTGCTTGTTTTTACATGTGTTGTCAGCGTTGTTAATGTGCCTAGTTTCTACCGTTGTTCACGTTTTGGAGTAGTTAGTGGTTTTGCCAAAGAATGCTGTAAAACAGACTTATGATAACCTTTTTTCTTTAAAGAACATACTCTAAAATATTATATCGGCCTTGAGGCCAGAAACACCTTCATCAATCTCCTTAATGCCCGGGATGTAATTAGACTCTGGCAATGGGGTTTTGTTTTAGTTTTAGTTGTTGTGATTAATTTCCAACATTGAGGTAAAGTGCTGTGTCCACACATTAGTGTCAGCTTGCTTTCAATTTCAAACACACACATTAACCCAGTTATTGCGTTATTACCAATAATATCAAACCTGTTTAACTTATCAACTCAGAGCTTGAACAAATAATAATTTTCATGGTAGGATAATGTGCAGTTAATTTTCTCAGTTCCAGTGTCATGTCTTCAAATGTATTGGTTTGTCTGGCCACCAGTCCAAAACCTAAGGTTAAATCATGTTTGACTAAGAAATGCATCAAAATCTCACTTTTGAGGAGCTGGATATTTGGAATTTAATTGTTTGTTTGATTCAATCAGTTATCCAAAACCCCAATATATTCAGTTACTGTCATATAGGATACATTTGCAGGCTTTCTGCTCATCTGTAGCTTTCTACAGTGAGGCTGGTTGATGTGGCTGAAATCGTTATCACAATATTAACATTTTCAGATATGAATATATCATAGTATAGAAAATGTCTGCAAAATCACATATTAAAGAATCATTCATTTCATTCATTCATTCATTATCTATACTGCTTATCCCTTAAGGGTCATTAACTTAAACATATTAAGATCCTATCGTCATTATATTCTGCAGAAAGACAGTAAACAAAATTGCTTTTGTCTCACCTTCGGTGTGATCCAAAGTAACTCTTTTGCAGTCTCCAGCGATGTGTCCCCCTCCACCAGCCTCCCTCCTCTGGTTGAGGGCCAGCTGAGATGCTTCCTGCGGGTGACGATAAGCCGGGTGTTATGGACAGTCCACAAGCCTCCGTCTGCGACATTCATCAGGCTTCGCTGGTGGGGAGAGTCATCCAATGGGACACACTTCTTTCCAAGAGATGGATCGCAGCTCTCACAGAAGAGCATCAAGACCACAGCTCGCTTCGCCATCCGCTGTGGGCCAAAACAGTTCACTTCATATCTTACAGGTAACTAAGAAGACTCATGTATTTTTGAGCCAGCTGTACTGCTAACATATATTTTTAAAGCTGCAACTAACTTGTCATTCATGAACAGATATGGGCTCATTGGTGCTGGAGGTTCTGACAAAAGCGGATCATTTGCCTATTGCCCGGGCTCAGGTGGCTGGCATCTCCCATCTCTCTCTGTCACACCCCATTAGTGGATTTTACACCCTTGTATCGCCAACATCTGAAAAGCTGGGAGAGCTACAGGTGTGTGGAAACATGAATTGACTTCACACCTGCAAACTGCTTTTGTGGAATAGCACCTGCAAGTGATGTTTGGTATACTGGGTTCTAGCATTGTATACTTTATGACTTCTGCATAGAAACTCTCAGAGCTTATAATGTTTCTTCTATTTAGGAGGAAATATTTAAAATTCCCCTGAAGACAGCTTCTGTGGCAAAAAATAATGAAATGACAGTGCAGCCAATACACATAAGTCCTAAAATACTCTATTCACACTATTCATACACAAGATTGCAGCTTTTAATTTTATCTTTTACTCCCTCAGGTTTCACTTAATTTGGAACCACTGACTGAAGCCTATGACAGCAGCAGCTCAGGTCCCGCCACCGATATCAGCGTTGAAGGACCACAAGTTGCCACACTGACTGTGCCCTTGCTGCCCAGATCACTCTCAGCTGGCAGCGGAAAAGAATCAGTCGGGAGCAGCAATGGAAACACACCAAGGTTTGAAGGTTATGTTGTTGCTATTCATGATTAAATGCCTGTGTCTTATTGTGATAGCTCGCCACTTGTGAGTTTAAATTTGAGCATAATGATGTTATTGCATGTATGGTTGTAATATTTTCAGAGGGAAAGACCACTTATATTTCCAAAATGCCCAGAAAGATGAAGGCAAAGGAGGGTTGCTTGAGAATCAGATGCCGATAACAAACAGATCTCAGACCAGTCAAACAGCTGTGAATCCCTCAAATCAGGAGCCACCCAATGATATCATCTCTGGTTGGTTGCAGTATTACTACATGTCAGATCTGCTTAACTACAAATTTGACTGTTTCTGAACAAATATCTGACATTTCCTTTCATCTCAGTTATTTTAGAGCGTGGGAACAAGCTTAGAAACGCCATGGTGGTATCAGCTTTGACTTGTGACATGGATTCAGCCCCGGCTCTGAAAGATACCCCTCTGCCTCTCCCAAAGGACAACATCCTACCCCCTTCCAAGTGAGTGTTTCAAAAATTTGTTTAAAAAAACAGTATTGTAACATGTAACATTATAATGCACAGTTTACAGTACTTTATTTCTGTGTCTGCAGGCCCATTCCCTCTCCTCCTGGGATGTTTCTTCAAAATATTCTGCATGCTGATTCAGCTCTCAAACACTCTGAGGATGCGACTGTAGTCTCAGACTCTGGCTTAGAATGTGTTGCTGACATGGACAACAGAGCTGTAGATCTTCTCCTTGGCAGGTACTTATGTGTGTATTTACTTCCAAATGTGAAGGAAAATGTAAGAAGTTTCTTTTTCCTAAGATGTGTTCTCTTCTTTTTTTTTTTTTTTTTTTTTAGCTTAAACACATCTCCTTTGCCTCTCTGGGATATAGAGGGCCTCTCCCCTGAATCTCTGTCTGGCCACAGCAGTGTTTGTGGGGATAGTGAGCTCAATGATCCACAGTACGATCAGAGCTTACTGGAAAATTTGTTCTACAAAACTCCTGTGAGTGGAAGATTTTCTGATGACTGTCAAGAAACAACACATGCTCTATGTTAAAAACAAGTTTCAGTTCACTTGGTGTTCTAGCAGAAGGTTGTTTTAAGTAATTCTTGCCTTCTTTCAGATGTCAGATGTCAGACCAGATGACAGAGAGGCAGACGGTCAAGAAACAATGTCCTCGAAGAAAAATCAGCCAAAACAGCTGACACAGTCTGGACCCAAGATTAGTGGAGGGTAAGGACCTTTACACGCTTCTTGAGCCATGCTGCTTGGACAGTAAAAGCTCCTTTTAGAGGCTCATGAAGGGGGGTGGGTTTTTAATCCTTTCACCTAAGGTAGCCACTCTAAAAAGTGACGTGGTGTGATGTGGATTTAAGATAAGATAATGTAGAACTTAAATAAAGGAAATTCTTGTGCCAGATTGCTCCAATAAAATACAATAACAGAATAAAAACAACAAAAAACACACACACACACACACACACATATATATATATATGTATATATATATATATATATATCATGTCGCACATGATAATGAGTAGAATATATGACATTAACTCCAGTATAAAAGTCATATTGCATATGATACTGGTAATATTGTAATTATTGTTATCAGTTGTCACTCCTGCAAAAGAGGGAGTTATACAGTTTGATAGCCACTGGTACAAGAGACTTGGCCATCAAACTGTAAAACCTTGAAAGGACATGTCTTCACCTTAAGGAAATTGACCAGGTTAATTAAGTAGCTGCACAGGATATAGCATATACTATGCTTAAAAATACATAATATATAGAATTAACTAGATATAACCATATTATTTTTTGTCTCCTAAATACAGTTATTCACCATATTTTCACTGTGTCCAGCCTAAATCCAGGGCAACAGCAGTCTCCTGATGGTGGTGGTATTCTTCCTGGCCTGAGCGCAGAGCAGTTGACTTTGCTGAGTTTGATCCGAGTGGCGAGAGTGACCATCGACTCCCTTACCATACCTGCAGGCACCACCACCACCACACCGAGGAAGACCTCCAACAAAGGGAAACCCCCTCGACCATTAACCAACAAAAAGTGGTAGGCAAAACATATGACATTATGTTGGTCTCATTTAAAAATACAATTGTTACCATGACTAACAAAAGTCTATGTTTTTTTTTTCCAGCACTTACTTTGTTGAGTATGCGCTCCCAATGGCGTCTACTTCTAGTCGGTATGATGGTGGTAAAGCTGGGGGTGGTGAGGTGACCAGAGCTGTTTCCAGCAAAATCACAGGAGGAGGTATGACCTGTTAATGCTTTTATGAAACCCACCTTAGTGAAACACTTCTCACTTCTACTCTTTGTCAGTCTGTGGTACTGGTTTTGTGACTGTATCTGACATATATTCCTTTTTTGTTTTTAAGCGGTGAAGTTCCTCCAGCACTCTGTATTTCCTGTCCACTTCAGCACAGAAGCAGTTAAACAGTGGTGGGAAACTGATCTGATTTTCAAGATTTACTCACGGAAGAACGACCAAAAGAAAGTATGTAGCTCTGAAATGAACATTACTCGTTTGATTGGTTAAAAGGAGTATAAATAAAATGAGCAATTAAGAGTGACTGACTTTTGGGAATTTGTTTCTTGACAAATGTATACCCTAAAGTTTACATTTGGGTCTACCTAAATTTAGTGGTTGTAGTGTAAGTAGTTCTTGTAATAGTAACCTGAAACTTTAACATATTAGTACTGTTAGTTAGCATAAATAACAAATTAATGTTTTCCTCTTTCTTTCAGTTGTAGATCATCCAATAAAACTTATTACGTGAACCATATTGACCATGCTCTCTGTTGTTGCAGCCTGTTGCCATCGGTAAGGCAGTTCACCCACTGCGTTGTCTGCTGCAGAGCAAGCAGCTGACTCAGTCTGTTGTCTTACCTGTACAAAACCTGGAAGGAAACACACGCCAAGCACAGGAGATTGGACCGCCTTGGTAATATACTGTTTTTCTTAACCCAGAAAGTTATGTTTTCCAAGCCTGATAACGTGACTAATATAAAGTATAATATTTTTTTTTTTAGGTGTCACTACAACACCACAGACACTGGAAAAGCATAAGCTGGCTTGGAGAGACACACTCGCCTTCACCGTGCACTTAGTCCTCAGAAGCGAGCCTGGAACTAAACCTGTTTGTACTGGCAGAGGAGTTACCTACTCCCTCTTTAGAAAACTCAGGCTCTTAATATTTGGAGTCCACGAAACCCACAAAGAACCCTCCTCATCCCGGCCTCCACACATCTCCTTATAAATCAAAGGCAGCAGGTGGAGGAGGACCCTGAAGGTCCCTGCTGCATGCCTCATGGTGCCAGATGGAAGAACTTCAGCTGTGGGCCCGTGCAGGCTCAAAATGTGTACTTGAACTGTAAACTCTTTTAGTGCAGTGAGATGGCGAGGATCTGTTGTTGTCAGCTGGGGTCAAGCAAACCCTTCTTTTAACTGTTCAAGGTTAGTCCAGGAGATCAAGTCTCCTAACAGTATCTAAAATTTGAAATTAAGCTACAGTAAAACATTTTAAATGGGGATCCTATTCACCCACAAAACATTTTCTCCATCCTTTGTCTTAGGTGACTCCTGTGGCCCCTTAACAACTAAGCTGTTGGGCGGATGAAGAATAATGTGATGGTAATCGAGTGTGTGAAGGAAGTGGAAGCTCAGGGTGGGATGCGACTCGTGGGTCTAGATTGATGCCTCTTCACCAGTTCTACATGTCATTTAGGTAAGTCAGGGAAAGACAACACAGACAAAACTAGTCTTCAACTTTGAATTATTGATTAATAAGTCAGAAAAGTCTGCATTGGTTGGTTTTTCTCTCTCATCTTCGATAGTAAATTGGATATCTTTGCTATTTGAACAATTTGAATATAACATTCTCACCAGTTTTCTCATTTTTATCTGAGATAGATCACAAAATAACAGGATTCACATTGATAATTGTTATGGCTGCAGCTTATGAATCACGATATCTAATTCATTGCGAAAACTAAGAAACTCTATGGGGATCATTTACATCTTTTTATTTAACTTGTCATCTGGGAGCATGAAGAGTTTGGGGCTACTACAAGTACAATGGAGAAAACTATTATCCTTATTTCAAGTGCAGTAGGCATTTACACAATACAATGTTATACATAGGTATTGTGTGTAATTTTCTTAAATTTGAACTCACACTGGTAGGCTTTATTGGGCTTCAGGACTTATCTCTATGCCAATGGATGAGTCAGACAGACTATTTTAACTAAATGGTTAAAATTAATGACACTGCACTCTTTTGAATCTTCAATCACAAGAACTAATAATTACTAAGGGACTCTGAAAATACTCACACTTTTTGTGTAATTGCCATACAATGTTATGTTTGCTTATTTTCTTTGGATTAGCTACTATATGTGCTGAGATTTATTTGTGTTTTTGTTGTTGTTTGTTCTGTTATCTCTTATTTGCTAATTGCTTCTTGTAATATGTTGTCCATGTGTTGCAATATGTTCGTCTTTTTCTGGTTGCAAGCAAAACAGAAACAAACCTGCCTCTGGGAGGCACTGTGGTACACCTGTCAGAGAATATGTTGTAAAATGTCACAACATGCCATAAATGTTCTGAATTCTACAAAATTACATTATCCTTCGTGACTTACACACTGTAATTTGGACTAAATTACACTTGTCATAGTAAGGCTGCATCTGAAGGTATTAACCATCCTCTGTCTTTCTCTCTTCTCCAGGGATCAAAAGATAGCCCACCTGCTTCTCAGGCGCGTACACCCTGTTTTAAAGGGTGGACTGCTACATGCCGGTCATTGATGTGTTCTCAGGAGTTGTAAAGGAAACCTCAGGAGGTTGTTCTGGCTGTATGGGGAGGTCAGAGCAGATAATCAATCAGCCCTTCAGGCGCCACGAGGATGAGAATATGACTGTTTGTCTCATCTTGTGAGCCCAGTTCATCTGTTTCGATCACCAGCCATTCACAAACAAGGTCACACTGTTAATTTTGGTCACCTGATGTGAATTTTTTATATGATCTTGTCAGACAGATAATTGCAGGTAGACAGGCTGTTTTTTTAGAAGTGCCTGGGGACTTTTACCAGAAAATGTTGATGCAGAATTAAATGCTAAAACTGCAAAATTAAGTCCATAATTCAAGTGTTACCAATGAGTTAGATGAATGTGGATTATTTGAAGATTTAAGTCACTCATCTCATGCTAATGTCTGGAAAGGTTCAGACTCAATGCCTCACTCTCCTCCTAGGCTGTTTATCTTATATAACATACCTGTATGTGTAAATATGTAAACCAAAGAAAGCCCACACCTTTCAACCAGTTCATGTCCTCTTTCTTTACTCAGTGGTGAATGTGGACAGGAATACACACACTGACTGTTGACAAGATGACCAAACAAGATAACAAGTCCCATTCACACTCCTTTAACATTTGTTTTATCCACTCAGGTGATGGCAGCACAGGGAAACTATGAGAGCATCTGTTTGTGATAAGGTGGAGAGGTGTGAATGGCCTCTGCAGAGTACAGTGTGGGGTGAAGCTGACTGCTAAAGTCAGTATAGTTTCCCCTGTCAGGGCCAGTGACCCTGCTGCAACCAGTGGACCAAAACCTCATAGAGAGTAGTGAGCCATTCAGTTAATAAAACTCACTAAAATCACAGAAGTCTTTCTTCCCTCTGCATTACTCTAACTTTTATCTCATCTCCAATAGGTGTGAACCCAGAAACCGTTTAAATTACCACCACCACCCTCTGTGTGCCTGACCGATGTTTGGCCACACTGAGACTCACGTGCTTCTGTGGCTCCTGAGGAGTTCTGTTCAAGAGGTTACCTCAATACTCTCTTTCAACAAAGGCTGAGCAGCGGAGGAGGGTCAGTTTGAAGTGTGGTGCAGGTTTGTTGCTTTCTGATCCATTTAAATAGAATTTCCAGACTTGACATGACATACTGTAATCACACAGCTAAAATGGTTTTATAAACTGACTTCCTAAGGTGTAATGTGCCTGAATAATGCTTAATTATGCCTCTGCATCAAAAGCGTACAAATGCATGTGATAGCCATTGTGTATCTCTGCAGGTATTATTATCAAATGTCAGAGATCAACATGTGGCCAAGGACTTCCTTCCGTTGTCCTAAGCTGTGTGTGCCATGGTCACGATGCAGAACAACACATCTTAATGAGGCCAGATGTTCTCCCTACCCCTGATTCCCAGGACAGATGATCCCCCAGGACATCAGCCCAACCCTCAGTATATATAGATTCACAGAGCAATAGCATTTTGATATTGTATGGACACATATTTAGCATCTTTAATGTTGTGACTGGTTGTTTTGTTTGTCAGGCCTGCTAGATGTGCATTAGAATTTTAAACACCCGGCCTGTGAGATCTGAGGACAGACTGGTAGAGGGCTGCCTCTCGCATTGTTACACTTATGGTTTCAAGTGCACAGAGCATCAGGTGCAGGCAGCAGCAAGGTACATCACTACTGTGTTTTTGGCTGCGTTTAGGCTAAAATACAGTATTAATTCTCATTAGAATGTTGGTGTCAAGCAGAGTGCGGCTATTACATCTAATGCGCAGTTGCTGAAGGAGATGATGTTAAATTTTCATCTCTGAGTTTTGAAATCAACAAATGAAATGACATTCAGCTGCATTCATTGGTCCTGATGACATGTGTCTCAGCATGAGATATCAAATTTCACTGCATCAAACTGAACATATTTGCATCTCCTGCCACAGGATCATATCAGAACAAGATGAAGGTTCAGCTACTTTGCCAGCGTGAGAGTGAACACATACGTCACAGTCAGCTCCTTCTTGCCTGAAAGTCAGGGAGGGAGTACCGCATAACTGCTAGGACCTTCACCTGGGTTTGACAACCGCGTTGTGTGTGTCCTGTGATCTACTGGTTCAGAGGAGCACTGGAGAAACCTACTAGCCTGGCTGAGCAGCGTGGGAGGAAGCTTCACTGTCTTCACTGTTTGGAACAGAGACAATCACCAAAGGTTTAAGATAACGTATAGCCGTATTCAGCACTTCCACAGATTAATGATAATGTCAAAAAATAGTATTATTAACTGACATGATTTTGGTTTGACATTTTGACAAGGATGGGGATAAGTATCACCTCTGGTTTTGGCATCATAATATCCACCATACGTTATATTTTTGGATTTGTTCTTAAGATTTATTTTATTGACAGGATTTTTGAGTTTTAGTTTCACTTCCATTAGTATTAACAATATTTTATTTTTGTTTTATTATGTTTTTATTTGTTGCAGCAGTAATGTCTCCAAGCCTAAGAATGTTATATTTGGGCACAGTAAGTACCATAGCTTCCAGTCTTATCCATAAAAGAACAGGTATGTTGTGCTCTAGATGCTACTTAGACCAAGTAGATTGCCTACGACAGACACACCAGTTATTGTTTTCCTTTTTCCTTAAAAGGTATTTCTGGCTGGTACATGGAGTATATATACCTCGAAACAAGTTCTTCTCAACACCAGCACGTCCTTGTCAGGGGTCTGGAGATCTCCATCAACTTTGCCCACCACTCAGACAGAGAGAGTCATTAAAGCTGCTCAGGGTTTGGGCTGGGTAATGGCCAAGTGACTATGAAATACAGGATGATGAAGAGGCCTGGGAGAAAGCATCAAGAAACTCTATCTGGCTTTTTCAATGCCTAGAGCGTGGCTACCAGTCCTGTTTTGCTTCTGCCAGGCCACAGTGAGGCTGGCTCACCTACTGCTACTTCCAT
>BRZM01001959.1:29955-42651 GCA_033238685.1 Lates japonicus
TTGTTGTGCTACCGTTCAGTTGTGTGCTATTCATCATCAACCAAACCTCATGGCCACTGTTGTGGCTAATTTTGGGCTCTGGGTCAAAGTGGCAGCTGTAGACTGGACACTGGATAGCAGCAACAAGAGAACAACAACAGCTGTGAAGTTTGACTTCACCCCATTTCAAATACTTGATCTTAAACAGGATGAATAAAGATTGATTTACCTATAGTAGGAGGTCAGAAGTCTGGAGGTGAAACACAGCAGCTCATGACCAATCAGGTGTTATAAATAAAACCTTGGATTAACATAATTTAAATTACTATTATTTAACTATACTTTGAGACCAGACGATGAGATTACTCTTTCTGCAGCGCACCACACAGGTACTGATAAAACGAACCGCGTCGGGATTTTAAAAGTTATGATCCAACTCAGCGTGATCTGCACCTCAGATAAAGATATTAGCTACAGCTCAGAAATATCAACCGTGGGGAAGAGGAGAAAAGAGATGAAAGAGGATGATATGAAGCAGAAGAACAGACAGATCGTGGAAAGCTGCCTCCCCTGCAGCCTGTGATGAACAGTGAGTAGACGGAGACATCGTGTGACAGCCTCTCACTACAGAATATCTGCCACTGTGTGGACCTGAGTTCATATCTTCAGCTAAGAGTCTGATTCGTGGTTTACACCTGGATGAACGTGCAGAATGACAGCGATTACACAGCTAATACAAATAATCAACTCTTGATATCTACTGATTTCTTAAAGCTCATGTTTTCTTCTTGTTCATGACGCGGTTATGATAAGACAAAAGCACTACCCGACTCTCTCAGGCATAAAGCAGCTGTTATGCATAGTGCAAAAATGAATTATTCAAGCTAACATTAGACTTTGTATTGTTATCAAAAGTGCCACAACACGCGTTCGTAGCTAAGGGGTTTCAAGAGACTATTTTAGGGAGGCTTGTCCCCAAAACATCATGGGATACATTGCATTTGATAGAAAAGCTCTCCATCTGCAGCTGCAGCATCGGCGCTGCCTTTTCATTTAATTATTTGGTTACCACGGTTTTGGCATTTCTGATGATCAAACTCCACAGGAAGATATGCTGTGAGTGATATTCATAACACAGGAGGCTTGTGTGATGAAAAAAAAAAGTTTTTAAAAGGTGGTCTACAAATTGATCCCCAGTGAACTTTCTGTACACCTGGAAACGAATCTGTTTTGTATTTCCTGCACACAAAAGTGATTACATACCTATTACTCTACCCTATATAATTTCCATTTCAGTTTCACTGATTACTATTAAGAACAAGGCAGCTGGCCACGACAGTGGCTTAATGACTCAGAACAGCAGGGTAGATGAAAATGAAGAAGAAAATCATCTGCACAGTACTTTTGGTTTGAAAAAGACATATAATAGAAGAAATGGATTTTTATAATCCTGCAGTGAAATTTAGGAGAATTTTGTATAGGTGTGCCTCTGTTTAACATACTCTTACTGTGTGCCAGAAGTGCTTGTTGAATGTTTACTCACTTCCCTTATAAATATGGATTTTATATAATTTTATGAATTTTTCAATGCATTTGAATCTCAATTTTGTTTGCCAGTACAAAATCACAAAGGATTCTTGTACTTCTTCATACGTTTCATGTTTCCAGCTAACTATTATTCAGCATAACTTTCCTTGATTATTTCAATAAGTGCGGATTAAGGGCATTCAGAAGAGTTATCATAGCTGTGCCCGGTACAAGGCGTTGAGCCTTCCTGCCTGGATGGTTGTGGCGTGATCGGGAGGATTCACTACATGATCAGCTTTCGGTCTCAGCGGATCTGTGACCTCCTCTCTGACAGGCGCCCAATACCGGGGCCGTCGCGAAATTTCACACAGTGAAACAATTGCTTTGCATCTGTGACCCTAAGTGATTTTCTTTTCTTCATGGTGTGTTTTCTCTAAAGTTTTGTGCTTGTCATGGATGTTTACACGGAAAAAAACCAATGAAGTAATGTTAACCTTGCCTATGAGGATGTGGGAGGGCTTCAAATGATCTCAACTCCCACCTAGAGAGGCTCACATTGATAATTAAACATTTGGTGACTGATGCTGTAATATAAATTCTTAATTTTCAGTTAATCTATTGTGCTGGGTTGATAAAAGATCTGTGCATATCATTACTAAGCAGTTCTGAATGCCTTTCTTGCTCTTGGTTTACATTGTGCTCACTCCTCGAAGAGTTACCAGTCTGTGGTGTACCTTCCTCGATGCCTGTATTCTTTACCTTAACAGGTAATAAGCACCAGTCGTACCTTGTTTGCAATTAACTCCTCAGATTGCCAACTGGTTGATAATTCTTCAGTAATTTGTGAGCTGATTGGTGGGAGAAGAGAGAAAGAAAAAAACATCCTCCTTTACACATTACGGAGGTGTGGTCAACAGATCATGGATGATTATATGACCTGAAAAGAAGAGAGGGTGAACTGAGGCTGAAGGGTGACAGGTGTGGTGGCGGAATAGAGGTTGGTGATCAAAGACAGTGTTTAGCTAAATATCAGTTGGACAGATGGTGTGAGCGGGCAGTTTCCACATGTTGACATTTTTAATTAGAAGAAGATTGTGCAGATGATGAGGCAGGTGAGCGGGATGAATAGTTGCCCTGGTCAGGCAGGCGTGAGCTGAGGAAAAGAGCAGTCATACAGTGCAGTTACTACTGTATGGCTGGTGTGTGTACTGTGCATGGCAACAGTTTCTAGAAATCTTGCTCGACAGTCCTCATTCTTTGTGACCAGGCTGTTTGAGACCTAAAATGGTCATGAACCATTTTGGCTTGCAGGGCCTAAAGAGTTGTTTTGTTTATTTACCATTTGATTTATATTTTTGGTTGGGGCTATTATAATCAGTTAATTATTTGTGAGTTGAAATAAACTATATTTATATGTAATCTATGGAAATAATATATGAGTTAGGATTGGGTTGCTGATTAATCATTGTCACAGACCCATTAAAACATAAAAAACATGAATAATAATGTTACATGTGGTATGTTGGACAGAACATGAAAATATTATAATCAGCCAAATCATTTAATTAATGAGCTAGTTAAAAAAAGACTCTTTGTGCGAAATAAAATCTGGTCAGAGCTGAGGATATTACATTGGTGCTTGTTCACTTGAGTGATTATCAGTTTTCCTATCCAGCTATAATTTGAATTTCCAATTGCCTAGTTTATAAAAGATGAATTTTTAACCTGAAAGGCTTTCGTTCAAAGTAGAAGTGGCCAAATAGCTTTGAGCGCAGTACATAATTCTACTATAGTTGTTTGATAGACGATGTATCCTCAACATCACCAAATGTCATTAAAGGAAAATCAACAACTCAAGTACTTTGTTAAGCATGGTTTAATACACGAAATACTTTCACTTTTTTGCTGATTGACAAACTGATCTGTTGCCGACTTAGGTGGCCGACACCCTTGTTTGCATTTTATTTCTAGTAAAGCCTTTAGTATGGTGATCTATCTTTGGACATACCTAGGCACCATTTCGTGATCTTATCTGGTGTCTTCATCAATGGTTTACATTGGCTGTTCATTACTTGTAACCGTATTTCACCATAAGCCCGTCTCATTCCATCAATTTGTTCCACCCTACTCACACCTCGAAGAGAAACATTCAGGCCCTCTACCCCAGTAAAACTTACCACTTTTCAAAAACCAATGATGTATCCACAGCTCAACACAGATAAACTTCAGAAATTTGTCCTGATCATAGTACTCTGTGGATGACACTCTGATGGTGTGGCAAGGTTTGTTTGCAACATCATACCTCTCTCATCCTCAGAGTGACATATTTTTAGTATGATCAAGAAATGTGGTGGCATTTGGATAAAAGATAAGCTCTATAAAATGCCAGTACTTTTTTGAGGTACTTCTTCTCCTCCTATGTTTCACAGGAAATATTCTACTTTTTACTCAATTTGTTTATCTACTTAACTTCTACTAATTATTTTTGTAGATTCAGATTATTGATACAAAATAGTCAACAATGATATGAAATACAATTTTGACATTTATATTGTTCATAGATTCATCCATACTTATATATAATATGATGCTTGAACAATAATGTATTAGTAGTGGTACTGGTATAGTAGGCTGAAATGTAACAGGTATGTTTCCACAAATATTGCTACTTTGTAAAAAAGTTTGGGGACTTCCCTCGTGGAAAAAAAACCTCAACAATGCAAATGTTTGGCACATGAGAATTCATGTGCTGGTGTGAAGATTTTAGAAATATATCTGCTAACAGGACAAATACCATCAATCTCTGTGCTTATCTCATAAAATTCAGAACTATTTTGGCTGTGTCGTATAATATTTTCAAAATTTGAGAGAATTGTCAGTGTGGTTGCTCCAGGATTAACATGTTCTCAGATTCAAGGCCTCTGGTGTAGAAAACGAATCTCTTTACTTGCAACTTCTAATGCCTAGACTGGGTGAAGTACAATTTAATATTGACAACCTTCAAAAAAAAAAATATATTGGGCTACAGTTTTGGGAACTGTACAGTGCCATGTGACTGGGCTGGCACTAAGAAAATCTAAATGTAAATGCAATAACATGCGGAAACAACAGAAAGACGCTGATTGGGTATGTGAGCAATCTGAGAGACAGATCGAGAAACAAAGACTGCCATCAGTGTTTGAGACAAAAGCTTTACATTTTGTCTAATAAACTACATTTATAAAACCACTTTAAATATTAAAAGCTGATATTTAAAATCAAATCTTTTATTATCTTGGTAGCTGTGGAAAATGGAAAACCTCAACTACTAAAACATAATTACATTTTAAGAACAATCAATCAAAGTATCATATCACATTCATGAACAACGCAGCCGCCCATCAGATGTGCCACCAACAGAACGATAAAGTGAGCAAGTACTGGACAGAATAAAATCTAATAAGCACTATAATTTTATAACGATGCACTATACATATCTTACAATAATATATCATGATTTGTTTTTCTCACTAATGTGATATTTACAAGCTGCATCTATCTTTTGTATGTAAACGCCAATATAAAAAGCATATTAGGAAAATTTTAATCTGTGTCAAAAGCATGTGTGAATTTAATCTCTTTTCACATAAATAATGTCAACTGCTAGTGTTAGCGCTATCTCCATTGCTGGCTTTCTGCGAAGTAGTATAGATGTGTTGATGAAGGGTGCTAAATGAGACTGCAGATTTGGAGGAGAAATGGTGTGAGGGTGGGGTGGGTTGGGTAACACTAGACATAAAATGTCTGAGGCCATGTCTATACAGCACAGCCTCTTTTTTTTTATCAACTGGAGACACAGAGAGGAAAAAACAAACACTCTTTTGCTCTGTAATTTATTTAGGTACAGCTCATTGTTGAAGGCTTTGTGTTGTCTTATCTTCTAAGTCTCTTTAGATTGAACAAACAACTAAATAGTGCTGTGCTGGGTGAAACTCGAGCTCAGCCGTCTTTGAAAAAATTTTCAAGGAAGGACCAGGCTTCAAGGCCAAGCCAATAATGGCTGCAGAGAATGTGATATGAGTAGTCTAGCTATTGTTGCTGTTTGCTTTAACCTTTGATTAATGATAAACACAGATTTTAACAGGACTGTGCCAATGATTTAAAGAATAGTCAGACATTTTAGGCGTAGGCTTATTGCACTTTTGAGAGTTAGATGGGAAAATAGTTTTTACAGTAAATACGATGCTAGCTTAGCTTAGCATAAAGACTATAAACAGGTTGAAACAGCTAACCTCACTCTGACAAAATCCATTTACTAGCACTTCTAAAGCTCACTGATTAACACTACATGCTATATGTTGTTAAATCGTCTTTATGGGGGGCATGAGCCTTATCATAACAAAAATGATTATACCATAGGTTTTAATGAAATTATACAAAAGATATAACGGCGTTAGTAAGCTGCAGATGAGCTGACACGCCTTTGGACAGAGCCAGGCTAGCTGTTTCCCCTGTTTGCAGTCTTTATGCTGAGCTACAAGCAACTGGCTGTTACTTCATAGTTACTGACCAAAGGCGTATCTATCTACTTATCCAAGTCTTAGCAAGAAAGCGTAATGTGTATGTGCCAATTCCTTTAAGCCTCAGCATCTGAAATTTTAAACTAGAATGATGGCACCTCCATCTGTCATTGATATTACAGTGCACCCATCAGGTCAATTGTGCCTTTACTCTGCTTATGCTCAAGAGAACTTATTGAAATTAAATGCTCCATATTAAAATCATTAAAAGGCATTATGTAGAAGTAAATAATCATGTAAGTACATTTTCACAAGCGCTCTAAAATACTTGGCGATGCTTCAAATTATATCTTTTTTTCAAAGTCAGCTTCTGATTTCACACTTCCCCAGTTAGCTTTTATCATAATGCCCTCTTGCATCACAAGTTTATCTGTCAATCAGGCTGTGGGATTAGAAACTTGGGTATATGATGCAGCATTTGCGCTGAGCCGATTGTTTGGATTTTGAATACGCCGCTAAGACCTGCAATAAATAAATATATTTCATAATTTTACAGTTGTATCAAATATTGCCTCTATTTATTCATTCACATATAATTTCATGTTGTCATATTTATTCATTTTTTGAACACTTTTGGCCTCCATACAGAACGACCTCTGCCTTCTTGGACCAGAGATCAGATTTGAATGTAAAGTCTAATCTTGAATTAAATTGTCCCTACTACTCCAGTGTGTTGATACTTATGAACAGCAGTCTCTGTCCACTCAAGAGATCATTCAACATTCTGATCTTCTTGTAACAGCACCAAACTCTGCCTTTCAAACTGTGAAATATTTAAGTTCTTAGCTTCATTCGTTAAGCACTAAGATACAACTTCAACATTCCTATTATCAGCTAAAGTTTTTCTCAGGCCCACCTGCTGTTGTCTGGGATTTCACATTTACATACAGTATCACATGTGTTAGATGGACAGACAGCTTGATCTCCACAGATTTCATTGTTTGGGAGAATACAGTACCAGCACTGTAGTACTGGTGGAGTGTGTCTGTGTGGAGGAGGATGTAGCTGCAGCTCCACATCTCTTCACATTGAGATGTAATTAGCCCCAACCACCTCAGACAGACAGGACTGGTTATTAATGGAAAACAAAAGCAGTGTAGCCATTATTACAGCAGGGGCTTCCATTTAGCGTATCAGGAGAGGACAAATGCTTTTATCTGCCTGTGTGTGTCACTAATATACAGACCAAAACTAAACAAACACAGTATAAGAGCTCGTCAGTGCTTAAACATTAATGGTCTAGATATGATGGTAGATTCTTCTTAAAAATGTAGAGACATGTCCTCAAGTTTTCAGTAACTCATCAACTTTTTATCAGCTCTTGCTGCTTTGGCTGAGGCCTATTGCAATTGTGGTTTGGCAGAGGCGGGTAACAGGATTTGCAGGTAGGCACTACGTGAAGAAGACCAGAGACACTGGACCTCTGCCCGTCTGACCACTCGAAGACCGCGCCTGTATGGACACGCGTCTGCAGTAGACATCAGAGAGGCCTCGCTTGAATATTCTCATGTGGTTAAATTCCAAACAAATATAATTTTTAAATGTATCAAAATTCGTAAAATTGGGGGTTGTGTCCTCTATGACACCTCTGGCATCTTCCATGTCTCTCACTGCACATAAACAATTCAAGTACAAGGTGGGTATAAATGGTTGAGATAAATGTAAAAACAGTACAAACCCAGGTGTGATTTAAGCGAGATACAAATTGTAGAAATGCTGAATATTTTTTATGCTAACAGAGAAAGGGGCCTGAAGCTGGCAATACAGGAGGTGATAAAGCATGAGATATTTTCATTAGATATGACAACATTCAGTTGTGGACATTATTGCAGGTCTTAGCGGCTTTTATTTCAAAATCCAAACAATCGGCTCAGCAAATGCCAATTACATAACTGGCTCAATCCTGTTTGTCTTGATTGACAGATAAAACTTTGTGATGAAAAGAGGCATTATGTGATAAAAAGCTAACTGGGGGAAGTGTGAAATTCAGAAGCTGACTTTTGAAAAAGATAATTTTGAAGCACGTCAAGTATTTTGAGTTTTAAAAATGTATTTATTTATGATTATTTACTTACATAATGTCTTTTTAAATGATTTAATATGGAGCATTTTGGCTCTCAATAAGTTCTCTTGAGCATAAGCAGAGTAAAGACACAATTGACCTGATGGGTGCACTGTAATATCAATGACAGATGGAGGCACTATCTGTTTAAAATTTCAGATGCTGAGGCTTGTGCCAGGAATTGGCACGCTTACTACGCTTTCTTGCTAAGACTTGGATAAGCAGATAGATACGCCTTTGGTCAGTAAATATGAAGTAACAGCCAGTAGCTTGTAGCTCAGCATAAAGACTGCAAACAGGGGAAACAGCTAGCCTGGCTCTGTCCAAAGGCGTGTCAGCTCATCTGCAGCTTACTAATCAACAAGTTATATCTTTTTTTGTATAATTTCTTACAAAACCCATGGTGCATAATCAATCATTTTTGTTATGATAAGGCTCATGCTCCCCATAAAGAAGATTTAACAACATATAGCATGTAGTGATAATCAGTGAGCTTTAGAAGTGCTAGTAAATGGATCTTGTCAGAGTGAGGTTAGCTGTTTCAACCTGTTTATAGTCTTTATGCTAAGCTAAGCTAGCCTCGTATTTACTGTAAAAACTATTTTCCCATCTAACTCTCTGCAAAAAAGTAAATAAGCTCATTTCCAAAAATGTCTGACTATTCCTTTAAACTGGCACAGTCCTGCTAAAATCTGTGTTTATCATTAACTGTGTTGCAAGCAAACAGTACCAATAGCTAGACTGGCCTCTTACATTACATCTCCTTCTTGCAGTGGTGCTTGGGGCTTATTGGAGTCTTCGCCTCAGCTTCATCCTTCCTTGAGGCAAATTTTTTTTCGTGTTATCATGAGCCATTTGTTTCACCCAGCACAGTTTATCAGCGTTTGTTCAACCTTAAAAGGATTTCAGAAGACAAGATGTCACAAAGCTCTCAACAATGAGCTGTACCTAAAATAAATGACACATAGAGTTGTTGTCGAGTGTTTTGTTTTTTCCTCCTTCTCTTGTGTCCTCCCGAGGTTGATAAAAAGTGATAAGCTGTGCTGTGGAGGACATGGCCTCTATGACATTTTTAGTCTAGTGTTACCCAACCCCACCCCACCCCCTCACCCATTTCCTCCAAATCTGCAGTCTCATTTAGTACCTTCAACAACATGATCAAGCATTTGTCGCCCACAGGAAAGTCAGCATCGAGGGGAGCAGAGAAGGCGAGTTGGAGGACTTGTATGAAGTTGACACATTTACAGAGTGTACAGATTAAATTCACACATGCGCTGACACAGATTAAAATTCTCTCCTAATATATGCTTTTGCGTCATGCTTGCTGTGCGTACATGCTTGCAATACTTCCTCACATTAGTGAGAAAAAAAAAACAGTTCAGTGATATATTGAATATTAAAGATATGTATAGTGCATCACATAAAATGATAGCAAGCAAGATTAGATTTTATTCTGTCCACTCTGCTCACTTACTGTTCTGTTATGGCACATCTGATGGCATATGTTGTTCATGAATGTGATATGATACTTACTTTGGATTGTTCTTAAAAATGTAATTATGCTCTTTAAAGAAGATATTTTTCCATTTTCCTACAGCGACTGAAGATAATAAAAGATCTAATTTTAAACAGTCAGCTTTGAATGATTGCAGTAAAAGCTGGTTTTGCATAAATGCAGTTTCCATTACATGCGGCACCATAGCAGCTTTGCTCAAACACTGGATGGCAGCCTTGTTTCCTCTTTGATCTGTCCTTAGATTGCCTCGTTATTACCCAATCAGCAGTCTTTCTGTTGTTTTCCACAGCATGTTATTGCATTTTAGCATTTAGATTTCTCTTGAAAATGCTGTCTTAGTCCATGTATACATACACACTCCAACCATGCATAAGTCTCAAAAACTGTAGCCCAATATTATTTTTGAAGGCTGTCAATATCAAATGCACTTCATTCTGTAGTCCAGTAGAGGGCAGCATTGTGTTGCAAGTAAAGAGATCAGCCATACACCAGGAGGCCTTGAATCTGAGAACATGTTAACTTGAGTAACCCACACTTCTCTGACAAATCTCCTCTTTACAACTTTGAAAATATGTTATACGATAATAAAATGTAAATATCCTCCTGAATTTTACAGATAAGTTATTAGAGAGATTGGATGGTAATTTGTCCTGTTGCTAGTATGTAGATATTTTCTTAAAATCTTCTGACACCTAGCATGAATTTCTCTTTATGGCAAAGTTTTTGAAACATTTTGCATTTTCTGTTGAGGTTTTTTTTTTTTTTCCACACTGAGGGAAGAAGTCCTCAAACTTTTTTAAGTAAAAGTAGCAATACCAGTGTAGAAACATACTCTGTTACATTTCAGTCATTTACACTATACTTGTAATTACCAATACATTATTGTTCAAGCATCACATTAATTATGCAGTTGGAAAAGATGGAGCTGAATTTAATAATTGATGGGTAGCTTCAGCTAAAATTGTATTTCATAATTTATTGTTGACTATATTTTGTATCAATAATCTGAATCTACAAAATAACTAGTAACCATAGCTGTTAGATAAATAAAATTGAGTAAAAAGTAGAATATTTTCCTGTGAAACATAGAGGAGAAGAAGTAATACTCTCAAAGCACTGGTACTTGATATTTTAGATCTTTTATCCAAATACAAATTACTCTCTCCTTTGACTGCGCTGCAAAAATAGATGTTTCACTTCAGAGGATGAGGAGGAGGCATGATGCTGCAAAATGTAAAATCCCTGAGCAAGAGTGCCACTGCCAGTCACCATCAGAGCATTACTGTCCACAGAGTGTCATGATCAGCACAAATTTCAGGTTTATCAGGTTGAGTTGTGGATACATCATTGGTTTTGAAAAGGCAGGCTTTACTGGGGTAGAGTGGGCCTGAATGTTTCTCTGGAGGTGTGAGTAGTAGGTGGAACAATGTCTCTGATGGTTTGAGACAGCAGAGCAATATGGAAAAGAAACAATGGCAACAAGCACTGAGCAGAACAAGGTTACAGTGGGTCTAGGCCAATGTAAACTTACTGATGAAATATTTAACTGGGAGCAAGACTGAAATGGTGCCAGCCAGGTCCATAAAGATAGACCATCACATGCCAGTTAGCTTTGTTTAGAAATAAAACAGCAAACAAGGGTGGCTCTGTCACCTCTTAAGCTCATAACATTTTACATCTAGTTTGTTTAATTTGTACAAAAAAAGTATATTTCCCAAAATTAAACTATTGCTTAACAAAGCACTTGATATTGTTGATTTTCCTTTAATGCATTTGGGTGATGTTGAGTGACACATCAACTATCAAAAAACAAATTCATAGTATAATTATGCATCATGTCAAAGCTATTTTAGCCACTTTCCTCATTTTGAATTGAAAAGTCTTTTTCAGTGCTAGAAAATCTTATCTTTTACATAAACTATACAATAACGAAATCTTAAATTATAATGGAGAGAAAAAAGAAAAACTGATTAACCACTCCTGCTAAATGCTAACTGGCCTAGCTAGCAAAGTAATATCCCTGTAGCCTCTGACTCTGTTGGATTTCATGAGTTTCTTGTGCATTTCAAAGATTCATTTTTTTTTTAAACTAGCTCATTAATTCAAATGTATCATTGATTTACAGATAACATTTTCTCTTACAACTGTCCAAACATAACATGTAACATTATTATCTAGATGTTTTTTTTAAGGTTTAATGTAAGGTCTGTGACAATGATTAATCAGCAACCCTAACCCTAACCCTAAGCATAATATTGTGGTTTTACAGATTACATATGTTATACAGTTTAAGCTTCAAATCCCCTTTTTTCTGTCACAAATGGGCCTAAATATCCTGTATTCTGATTATACTTTGTGATAACAGTGCAGCCCCAAATCAAAAAGGTTTAGATAATGACAGACATTGAAGCACATGAGCTCTCATGTTACAAATTCTGTGTTAGCTCCCCTGTAAACGTGGTAAAATAAAACAAAAACAACTCTTTAGCCCCTGCAAGCTAAAATGGTTCATGAGACCATTTGTATTCCTGCAGTCAGCCCATTTTTCTGCTCGTTGCAGTTATGTGAAGACCAAAGAGGACTGTTTCTGAGCAAAGATTTCTGTGGAAACTGTTGCCATGCAACAGCACAATACTGCGCTCATACAGAGTAGTAACTTCACTGTATGACTGCTCTTTTTCCTCAGCTCACGCTGCCTGACTAGTAAGGCAATATTCTATTCTATCCTATTCTATTCTGTTCTGATTGTCTATTCTGTATGTTCAAATGTATAATAAGGTCTTTCTTTTCGGCCCGTAACTGTGGTGTCATTGTTTCATCGATGGGCAGGGGAAACTTTGCCTCAGCGTCTGCTTCCACACCCAGACTCCCTTCAGTTTCCACATCCAGAGCCAGCTGCAGTTCAGCCTCAGATATTTAGCTAAACACTGACCCTTGGATCTCACTGTTAACCCTCTATTCCTGCCACCACACCACGTTTCACCCCTTCAGCCTCAGCCGGCTCCACGTCACCGTCCCCTCTCTCTTTCTCGCTTTCTCTTTTCTGTGCCTGT